>JAVKLF010000110.1:18655596-18665924 GCA_034783495.1 Millerichthys robustus | reverse complement strand
ACACACACACAAACTTTTTATGTCCTCTTCCCCTCCTGCCATTACACTGGGAGCCCTCTAGGTGCCACGCCCCACAGTTTTGTGACTTTTGTGAGCAAAATTCAGTCAAACTATTTATACTAGATTGAAGGCATTTTGTGTATTTTTTAAGATTGAAAAAAACAGCCTGTAACTATTTCTTGTATTGATTTTATAAGCAAATATAAAGGTCTGATGTTTGTTTTAAGCATTACATTTTTATTTTCTTGAGGATAAAGAATGTGACAGTTTTTTCTGCTTTGTGGCCATGGTGACTGATTTTGTTCTCACTAATCAACTCCACTTTCTTAACAGAAAACATTTAGCATGTTTTACAACCACATTCTGACCACATTACTCATTCTGTTTTTCGCCCTAAACCAGATAATTTAAACATGTCTAGCGTTCATTTCCTCTTGAGCATCATGTCACGCTTCATTTTTGCAGCTACATGAAACGGAGTTAGGCACAGTTCCCCCCCCCCCCCCATCTCTTTTTGTTTAGTTTATCACGTCTTTAATTGAAAAGCCAAGTTATCTGCTTTTGGGGATTAATCTTTTCTTCACGGGCTTAACCACATGTAGATTTTGTTGTGTTTTACTCTCCTTCAGATCCTCTCGTACTCAAAGATATTTATCTCAACTTTCAACTCTGTAAACTAAGATGTTTTTTTTTGTTATTGTTTTTTTATAATTTACATTATACTAGTGTTTGTTTCCTACAAAAGATTCCCTCTCATCTCAGCCAATTTTAGTTCTTTCAGGCTGAGTTATGAACTAAAACTTTTTGAGTAGAGCTTTTCTTGAAAGGTTTTTGCTGAATGTATTCGAGTGCTACTATCCATTTCATTGTAATTGAACATGTTAGTGGTTTTTGTTTCTTATAGTCTTACTAAGAACAGAATGGGGCAGAGGGTTCATAAAACTGCTGTAAGAATTATTGGCTTCTAGTAAACATTTCTCTTTAGCTTTATTCATTTTGATGTTATTTTTGCCTCACCAGGTGAAGATTGCCTATATCAACTTCCTTAATCATTGTTATGTGGACACAGAAGTTGAGATGAAGGAGATCTATACATCTAACCACATGTGGAAGCTATTTGAGAACTTCCTGGTGGATATTTGCAGGGTAAGACAACATACATTTATCACCTGCTGCTGAATGGCTTACAATTGTTTTTCACTGTGTTTGTCTGTATTGTTGGGAAAATTTCTCATTACCGATGGACAGATTAGAATGAAAATTTTAGAAAGTAATTATTGCATCTAAGGAACTTTTTCAAACACAATAACTTCTCTGTCAATGAAATAAAAAAATATTGTTCTAAAATCTGATGTGGACTTTAGTGAGAGTTAATCACAACAGATAATGAGACACATCTTATATAATCATTAGTTTTGAATAACATTACTTTTAAGGTTTGACCAAAATGACTATTGCTTCCTTATTTCTCAACATATGATAGTCTTATTTTAAAACTCTGGCAAGAAACTCAGTAGATAATCTGCTTTCCTTGAAGAAATGTTAGGCCTATAATCTACACTGTGATCAGTAGATAGAGAATGCTAACTGTTTTGTGTGTGTGTGTGTGTGTGTGTGCGTGCGTGCGTGCGTGCGTGCGCTTGGCTGGGTTCTTCACCAGTCTAAGCTTTATTGGTGTGAAGGGAACTTGATTTCTTTGCACTGATTATTTGCATGACACAATATCTTTACAGCTTTTCTGTACTCGGACTAGTTTTATAACGAAATATGTAATTATATATGTCATGTCTATGTTCTTTGATTAAGCTGTGGTTTTGGCCCAGAATAAAGGTTGTTTAGAGGTTTACAATTGTGCAAATGAATGTTCAATCTTATCTTGAATCGGTCTGCCATAGCTTGCTTTCAACGCAGGGATTAAAACTTGTTTTCTTACAGGCAAGTGAAAAAGAGACATCCAATGTTGAAGAAAAGTCCTGTTAAAACTATAATTGGTAATCCTTTTGCTATACTGGATGAAATGGTCCTCCCATCCTGAGAGTAGTCAATATATTATGTATTCAGAAAAAGGAACGAAAAAAATCAGACCTCTGTGAGAGCTGCAGTACTGTAAAAGCTCTGACCAATCCCTGCCATTCAGACCGAATGGCAGGGATTGGTCAAATGCCTTCATGTCACATGGGATTGGTCAGATGCTTTCACATCTGGTCCTGCCCAAGCCCCCTCTCTCCCTCCCCACCCCGTGCACACTTATCACATTTCACAGATGCTGGAAATATTCAGAACCTCCCTCCATCTGTGAAGCCTTTGAATGGTGGAGACAATTTAAGCATCAGAAGGGCCTGAAAAGCGATGCAGAGGTTGTTGTTTTTCTGTTGGACAGGTAATTTTTTGTTTTGCTTCAGAGGGATTTGACATTTTCATGAAATATGTCACGTTGGCGCTCCTCTGCTCCACTGAGCTCTGGTCAGATGCACGTTCAAGTTTGTGGTGGGGGTGTGGCTTTGAACTGAGCATTGACGAAGGGGGAGGAGCTTAGAGGAGCTGCCTCTTTTAAATCCTGCTCGCTCTCCAAAATTACCAACGCTAGCTTTACATCTGAACTAGAGTTTGCCAGGTGAGGTAAATATTTTTATTTAACTCATTCAAGAAGTTGTAGCTCAGTGTCTCCCATCTCCCCTGCTGAAGCTTGTAACCCCTTCAGAGTGGTCCCAGATGTCTTGGTGTCACTCTCACAGTCCTCCTTCTTGCACAGTCACTCAGTTTGGGAGGATGTCCTGCTCTTGGTAGATTTACATTTAACAGAACTGATGATGTTTAGGGCCTTTTATATCCGTTCTTCAAAAATCTTTTCTCTGAGTTAAATTAGGACAATCCCTTTAAAGGTGGTGTAAATTTATGCAATCACTTATTTTACATTACATGTTTTATTCAATTAGTATTACTTTGTAGAAACTTGATTACACTTCAAGATTGAAGAGTCTTTTTGTACTTCAATTTTTTTGTAATGATGGCCAATTTATATTGATCACGATTAATTTATAACAACAATGAAAGCATAAGGCTTCCAGGGAGGGGGTGAATACTTTTTATAGATGCTCGACCCTTCTCTTCTCATGAAGTTGTGCAATTGTCGTCTGTCCTCTCTTAGGTGTGCAACAACACTAGTGACAGGAAGCATGCAGACACCATGCTGGAGCGTTACGTAACCGAGACAGTCATGAGCATTGTCACATGTTTCTTCAGCTCTCCCTTCTCCGACCAGAGCACAAGCTTGCAGGTACGTGTAGATGAGCATTCAGTAGAAGACAAACAGGCTCGTACCTGTGGTTTCCTGTTGAATACAGTTGAGGTGTTTTTTGTATTTAAAGAGACAACCCACATCACATATATTAATCTTATATAACATGACATTTGTCCCCTCACACAGATGGCTCATCATATGTATGTAAGTGATAACCCCTCCCCCCTCTCTCTATCGCTCTCGCTCTATTATTTTTTCCCTCTTCTACCTTTTTGTTTCGTCGTTCATCATCTAGCTCTGAATGATAAGACATACAGTATTTACTGTGCTGGTTTTAATGTGCTTTGTCAGCACATCTTCCCGGATCTGTGGTCGTGTTGCACAAGATTTTGCTGGGTTGTGGTGCATATGATGCACTGATGCAGTGTGTTCACTTTACCTTTTTGACCTTCTGGTAGCCATGTCTGCTTCCCCGTGACTTTCCCAAAAAATCACGACCACCGTCCTTCGTAGATTCCTGTGTCTCTTGAGCAAAGACGTTGTGGTTGTTTGTCAATTACACGTGTCTCATCAATACCTTGTTACCTGTTGTAGGAAGTTTCCTAGAAAATGTGGGTGTACCTCCATGGTTTGGTGTGACTTTTTTCCAAGTATTCTGTGTGTGGAAGTTTACCAATAAATGGTGACGCAGCAAAACTTTTCCTTTTTCTCTTGTACCAGGCAGCCATTCTTGGAAAACTAACTGAGGTATTTGTTGTGCTTTAGGGCCGTTGGCAGGTAGAAAGCAGTTCTGTTTTTTGAGCATTGGTGTGATGTCCTGTGTTTGGTATGCAACAGTCATATTTAGATGACCTGTTGGTCCTGAAGTTGACAGCCTTTCCGCAGTGACAAAGTATGCCCAGAATTGTTTTGAATTTAAGCCAGAGTGCAATTGTCACTTTGTAGCTGAAGAAGTTGTTAACACGATGCATTACACAAATTGTTTATCTCCTTCATTTTATTCACTCTTCCTTGATATTTGTTCTCTCACTTTTACATTTTTCCAGACTCGTCAGCCGGTTTTTGTGCAGCTGCTTCAGGGCGTCTTCAGAGTTTACCACTGCAACTGGCTCAACCCCGTTCAGAAGGCCTCAGTTGAGGCTTGTATTAAAGTCCTCTCAGACGTGGGTAAGCAGCAAAAGAACACTGACTGCTGATTCTCATGTAAGCTCTTAGTGTTAGTATTGTAAAAACTGGCACATCTGTTTTCCAGCAAAGAGCAGAGCAATTGCCATCCCAGTGGATCTTGACAGTCAAGTAAACAACTTGTTTGTCAAGTCCAATAACGTTGTGCAGAAGAGCATTCTCAACTGGAGACTATCAGCTAAGAACACCTCCAGACGAGACTCCAGCCTGTGTGCCTCTAAAGATTATAGAAACATCATAGAGAGGCTGCAGGTTAGTAGCTCAGTTGGTTTTGCTTTTACTTTTTTTTCATATTTTTATCTAACCAGACATCTTTACAGTAACCCACAAAAAAAGGAAGATGGTGCACATATGTGTTATAAGCTCCATTATTCATACTTGTTTGATAGCAGAGTGTTACAGGACATAGATTGCAGTATTTTCCTATAATCTATGTCACTGTCAGCCTAGATGAAGTGCTGTAACAAAGATGCTAACCCTACAAAACCTAACTCAGAACATGCCACATTTTGTTTTTTTGTCAGCAGATAGACATTAGTAAATAGAATATTGTGTTTATATTTATTGGTCCTGTTTATTCTGTGAAAAATTGAGTAAAACTTAGACTTGACCTGGTTGGTTAGGCCTCTTTATCAATGTCCTTCCTCCTGGCAGTATACCAAGAGTGACATAATGCTATTGGTAACTGTGTGGCATACACAATTCTTCAGAAGTAGTTTGTAATGTTGTTTCTTAAAACGTGTTTGCAGTAAAAAGAAAAGTTGCTCCACCCCACATTCCCTTAACATATGACTCAGTTTTTACTGGAAGACTGTAAATTGGCCGACCTGCCTGGTTCAGGTCAGCTGTTATCCTGACATGGAGGAAGCACGGGGTTTGGCTGATACGCTCCATCTGTTCCAAAATTATTTGATGACGAGTAATTTTTCATAGGTTGATTTGGGTTATGTACTAACTTCCTCCCAGACAGAGTGTAAAGGGATTCCCACAGGCATTTCCCTCCCCTCTTCATCTTTCTACTGCACTCTCTTATGTTGTCTGATGTTTTGTTTTATCCTTATCAGACAGCTCTTGTCAAAGCCACCACATCAGCAGTCGTCATAACAAAACTTTTTTTTATTTTAATCATCTTGACTGAAAGTGCTGACAGAAAAGTGTCTTGATGGTGAATTATTAAAATGGATTGATTTGGTTACATTAAAATATAGAAGCTGTGCTCACTTCTACTATTTCTTTATATATATATATGGCTGAAACACCTCTGTACATAGGCATCCAAAGGGGACTGAAGACTCCACAATGGTTTCAAGAGAGATGCTGTGATTGGATGAGAATAATATTTAGTTTTCTATCAGCAGAGACATTTATCTTTTAGGAAAGAAGAATGATGCAAAAACTTTTAGGGAAAACCTTTTGGATATTCCATAGTTTTGAGACTGAGGTTGGTGCCAGCAGGACAATGAGACTAAACACACTGCAGAACCAACACTACTGTGGTTCAAAGTTACACAAGTAGTTTGCTACTTTTAATATTTATAACTTCTATGATAGAGGGTTGCTACTGTATAAAATTGAGCATTGTGGTTTTAGTTGTTATCATATGTTTGTAATCTTTGCTTCTTCTTGTTAAAGCAGTGGTTTTTAAATCATTTTCTTTGGAATCAATAAAGTAAATTTATAAACAGTATCTGAATGTTTAAAAAGGCCCAGTCGAAGCGCAGACCTGAATGTTGTATGTTTTGAGTTTAACATTTGAGAGTAGAACTGTCTTAAATTACAAGTTTCATTCCCCATTCAAACATAGAGGTTCATTTGACAAAAATAATGTAAACCAGACACGTTCAGACAAATGACGATGAAAACAATTTTCTGGTTTTGACGTTCTGTCTTTCAGGACATTGTATCGGCCCTGGAGGACCGTTTGAGGCCGCTGGTCCAAGCTGAGCTGTCTGTTCTGGTGGATGTCCTGCATCGTCCAGAGCTGCTGTTCCCTGAGAACACAGAAGCTCGCAAGAAATGTGAAAGTGGAGGATTCATATCAAAGTGAGGCTTGATTTCTAATGCTATAGATGTGAATGTTATACAATCGAAATACTCCTTCTGATTTTTAAGAATTATTTTATTTCTAGTCATTTTAATAAATAACTCCAAAATAAACCAGAACTGCAAGTGGTTATTACAGGGAACACATGCCCTAATGTGTGTCGTCTAAAGGATCTGGTGAACTGCTAGCTTGTAGCCTATTAAGCCAAAATCTTAATGCCTGTTCGTGTCCCCAAGCTCCTAATGTCTTTGACAAAAGTTAGAATTTATTTTGGTAAAAAGTTTAAAGAGGCACATCCATATCACTACAAATAAAAAAGATGTGTAATAATGATAGTGATTTTTTTAATTTATTTATCTTTCTTGCTTTCTTCTTATCAACCAGATTAATCAAACACACCAAACAACTCTTGGAGGAGAACGAGGAGCGTTTGTGCATCAAAGTACTCCAGACACTAAGGGAAATGATGACAAAAGACCGCGGCTATGGGGTGAAGGTAAGAGGTTTGTATTTTATTTGTCTGACCAAGAATGGTCCACAGCTGAGCAGGATAATCTTGGGCACAGCTAAAGTTCAAACATTAAAATGTTTCCTTTTGGTGTTCATGGGATAAATAAAAAATAATTTCTCAGTGCTTTCCTCTTCAGTGTACTGATCAAAGTTAATACCAGCATAATTAGCACCATTAACAACATTCATGCTCCCGTTCCTTCGCACAATCATTTTACACACCAATCATTGGCAACTAACAGGCTCTTCTACTAACACAAAATCTATTACCTTTACTATCAGCTCATTTTCCAGTGAGGGCTGCAAATATTGTAACCTCAGAGTAAAACAAAATTTAACTTCTTAGTCCTCAAACTAAAGGCACTTTTTTAGTTTTGATTTAGTAGTTAGTTTAGGATTTCTGTCATTTATTTTGTGACATCTGGTAAATGTAATTTGGTAAAATTTTAATTAAGGTTTGTTTTGTGCACACAAAGTGGCTTAGTTGTTGTAACGTGTGTAGTTCTTCACCTGGTTTGGCAAGAAGCCCACCGTCTTCGTCAGTGGGTGGTTTGGTTCTTTAGCCGAGATGTTGATCTACAAACAGGCGCAGCCAGTTCATCTCAGGAAAATCCAAACTGGGTGCAGAATAAAAAATTAGCACAGATTTGCAAAATGAGCGCGGCCATATTTAACATTCTAGTCTACTTTGAGGTTTAAGCTTCGTTTTTTTTTTTGGTCCAGTTAGGGTTTATTCATTTTAACATCAAAATTTCTAGAAAAAATCACCAAATATTCTAAAACTGCTCCTTAACAAAAAAAGTTTTCAAACCCTTTGAACGTTTTTTAATGTCAGATGAGCCTAATAGGATCTTTGCTTTAATGCTGGAAACAATATAGCTTGTAGCTAACCACTGGTGGTTAGTTGTAAAATTAGCTTTTCCAATTTTATTACCTCCACTTGCTGTGTGTGTATGAATGACAGGCTTTACACATTTGTAAAGGGGTCTTTTAATGCACTAACAAGCTCTACTAACTCTCTGCCTCCTATACTTTTTCTCTTGCAGCTGATTGCCTTTGATGATGAGATGGATGTGGCTGAGGTCGATCATTTTACTTACTATTGACATTCATTATTCGTCTCCCACTAACAACGTGCTTCTAGTAGACTTTTTATCTTTGCCATCCCATCAGTGACTCATGTCAGCAGCTTAGCTCATCCATCCCTCCTCGCTGTGTGTTATTCATATACTGTAGTTTATGGGAGCTCCGTGGTTAAGTGGAGCTCTCACTTCTAGCTCCGTTTATGTTGTTGTGCTTATCTGTCCTATCTGTTTTTACATGTTTGTGTCGCTCACACCTCAGTGCAAAATATTTCAGTGAACTTTGTTATGGTGGGGTGAGTATCCCCAAACTTGATGTTACTATATAAATTCATGAAAAAAACAAGCATAAACTATTCAAATTGATTCTGTTTTTTATATATAAAGTCAGTACTAAAAAAAACTAAATTTGGGGCACAATGCAAAAAAGTAACAATCCACATCATCCAACCTACACTTCAGTTCATTTTCTTGCTTTTTTTAACTTCTTATTTAAGTTCACCAAATAAAAAAAAAATTACAATCATACGTTGTTATACGTACATGACATTATACATTAATACTTTACCTATGTTTAATTAGACATTAATCATACAACACTTCACTAGACTGGTCATTTGGCTTTTTTAAGTAGTTTAGATTATATTAAGTCTTAAGCAATAGATAAAATGTAATTTGTAATAAAAACGTGAGTGGTTTTGTTGTTGTGAGTTATCTCCGCTGTCCTCTGAGCTTCCTCGGTTTCTCTGGTTTAAAAAAATAACTAAACAGATTTGTTATGTAAAAGATCTTATTTACTTGTGAGTCTGCCGCTGCCGTTAGAAAGTGAAGGTAAACTTTTACATATGCTGTTAAGCAGGGTGTAAGTCGTGACCTTTTCAGAAAAGGCTAACTCGGGTTTCTGTCTTGAACTCACATATTTGCGTCACGGTGACTAAAGTTATCCACAAAGAGAGAGAGATGAGCTGTCAGATTTTACTTAGTTGTCTATAGTTGAAAGCATTTTTTTGGTATGTTGTATAATAACCAACTGATAAATAAGTTGGTATGTTTTATCCAAACTCTTTGTGATCTTGAGCACTGTGGGATTTTATTTTATTTTTTAGTGTTTCTTGGTTGTTTCAGTGAATTAATCTTCACCTTTTCTGGCTGAGTCTCCCAGCTTTCATACTGTTTTTTTTTCTAATGTAAGTGTCTTGGGGTTTAAATTTTAAATCCATTCTGAAACCTTAAATCATTTCAGTAGGTGGATCTTGTCACATGAAACGTGGCATGGAATTATTTTTTTAAATTTTGATGCTGTTTTCCTTTTTTCTACTTCAAATATTGAAACTGTTCTTGTTTGAAAAAGATTAGTTAAGCAGACAAAGCTGTCTTGATTTTTGTTTTTTTAAAACAGGTTGTTTATTCTAGGTTGTTGTTTTTTGTCTGAATGAAAGTATTTGCATTTTTACTAAGTGGACCAGTAGGATGAACACAGACTGGATGAAAACACTCAACCTCTTTGCTTCAGGTTTTTGAGTTGATTTAAATTGATGGAAACTCGACGCTCCAAAGTTGCCGGAGCGGTAAAATTTGCCCAAACAGAAAAAAGTAGAAAAAAAAAAAGGCTCGGGTGAGTAAAACAGAAAATCAAAACAGGCCAGTGGTACAACTCTCAATCAAAAGTGTGCTGCTGCATGTGAGAGAAGTGAACAAAGATGTTGGGTGAGGAAATGGAGAGAATTGGAAGGAAAGGGTCTTTCCAGAGTTGCAGGAAGCAGCATGTTCTCAGTTTCTCTGTTACACGTCTGTCTCGTGTTCCCTCCCTCCTTCCCTCCCTCCTTTTACTTGCCGTTTGGTGCTGAAGTGTTTGGAAAGCCCCAGCTTCCACAAAAATAGGACTGTTCTCACAGAGCAGCGCTTTGTTTCAATAGCTCTACCCATTAGCAGTAACTGAAGAATGTAGACTTACTCTCTGACCCCCCGACACACGCTGGGTGTCACTCAGTCAGGCTTCTGCTCACAGTAACAGCAGCATGCAGCAATCAGACTGATCATAGCATGTTTAGCTCGCTAAAACAGGTAGGACTAAACTGTCCACATACTTGTTGGGTAACCCAAGATATGAGCCTGATGCTGCTCTCTGACCCCTCACTGAAAACAGCCAGCCAAACATCATTTGGAGTTAGTGCAGCTGTTAGTTTCATCACTGTCTCCTACAAGCCCACACTGTAGGCTGGGCTTTACATACAGTCAGAGTCATGAAGCAGAGAGACTGTTTTTT
>JAVKLF010000110.1:18596993-18617654 GCA_034783495.1 Millerichthys robustus | reverse complement strand
ATGCAGACATTGTTGGAGTCAGATTATATATAAATATATTGTTTTTGTGTTTAACTGTTCAAATGTACCCCACACTTTATTATTATTATTATTATTGGTATGTTTATTCTAAACAGTTCATCTTTCATAGTATTAATGAGATGACAATGAACAGTGATACAGTTTCGCTGTTCCTAAACGTGACATAACTCCGACTCTTTCCGCAGCAAAGGCAGGGAGTGAGAGTTGAGCTTCTAATAAAATAAAGCTTTTTGGACAAATACAACTCCTGTCCTCACCTGTGTCTTATAGCTGCAACAAAACACTAAGAATTACATCATACCAAAAAAGAAAAAGGAGAAAAAACAATATTGTACTTGATGCATAAAAGCTGTTGCTATTTTTGGATCTGAACCGTAAAATCAAATTTTGAAACCCTTTTTTTAATCTGAGTGACATCTCTCCCAGGCTGATTATTAAAAAAGCATAAAAGTCAGTCAGTTTTTTCACCCTCACAAGGTTTTTCTCTCGACTCCCACAGGAGCCTTTGTTTGCAGCCAGAGTCATCTACGACCTGCTCTTCTTCTTCATGGTCATCATTATCGTTCTGAATCTCATTTTTGGTGTCATCATTGATACGTTTGCTGACCTGAGAAGTGAGAAGCAGAAGAAAGAGGAAATCCTGAAGACAACATGCTTCATTTGTGGTGAGGAAATTGATTCAAACAAAAAATGTTTATGTTTTTTCATTAAAACAATGTTTTCTTCTGTATTTGTCTGGCAGTCAACGTGCTCACTACCATTTTCAGCAGTACATGAACGTGACTCACGAACTTTGTCACGGATTGTCTTTTTTACCATCACTGCCTCAAGCAGTCGTGCTGTCTCGTAAAAAGGAGGAGAGATTAAAGGAACATGGTTCAATTCAGTTTAAGTCTAAGTTGCAGTCAATACTTAACACGTTGCACAAAAGCCTTTGTCAAGCAGCACAGTGTAAATGTTGACACATTTACACAGTTAAAATAAAGAGAAATCAAAAGAGTGGTCTGCAGGAAGCATACGAACATGAGACTGCTGTGCAACAGATTCCCATCAGGGCTGTTTGCAAAATGGGGGCAGTTTTTCTATGTAAAAAAAAAAAAAAAATACAACGCCTCCTCTTCCCAGAATGAATGGTTAGTCACGGAAGGTGATGCTGTGGAGGAGGAGTGTTTCTTCCTGTTGCCATATGGGGATTGACCATGTTAGACTGTACACACACTCAGACTTTTATTTCATTTCATCTGAATAAAGTAGTCAAACTTTCTGCTTTGTGCTGGACACATGGTAAAGTTGATTTCATATATCTAACCACAGTTCAAGCGTCTCTGTGGGTCTCTGGGATTCAGCAGGGCAGCAAAAAACAGTCACATTCTGAGCAACTATCACCTCTGACGTTTTGTCTGCCCATTACCACATGACCCAATTCCTCTTGTTTTCTCAGCCATTTAGGCCACAAGAGCGATTACATCATGTTGCAAGAAAGCTGCTTATTTCTTCACTCTTCCGAAGAAATGGTGTAATGTCTATTTGGGTTGTGGGCGGGTGTGCTTCCTTTTCTCAGGTTTGGAGAGAGATAAGTTTGATAACAAGACGGTTACTTTTGAAGAACACATCAAAGTTGAGCACAACATGTGGCACTACCTGTTCTTCATCGTCCTGGTGAAGGTGAAGGACTCCACAGAGTTCACGGGGCCCGAAAGTTATGTGGCTGAAATGATCAGGGTAAGGAAGTTTTGTGCTCATGCATTTGGCCCGTTAACTTTTCTACACACATTTTCATTTACGTTTGCATCACCTTTCTTTTCTGTAAACCCAGAAAATCAAGGCTTATCACATGTTCAAACATTTTCAGTTCTGATAGAAACTGAAAATGAGAAAATCTTGAAGATTCTTCGTTTTACACCTAGAAGGAGTTTTGAGACATTGTCAATTTTAGCAAAAACGTGTCATATAATTTAGCTTTGGTCATTAATTAAAGTAAACACCGTAACTCTTCAAAAACTCACCAGTTTGGTTTTTGTTGTATGAATTTAGGAAGCCCAGACTAATTACAATTCTTAGAGCTGTTAGGGCAATAATCCTAAATCTTGGTCCTTGAGGTCCACTATCCTGCATGTTTTTATTTCCCTGCTCTTCAGCAGTTATTAAGGTTCTGCAGAAGTGTGTTAATCACTCGTTTATTTAAATCAGGCGTGTGAAGAGAGCTACATCTCTAACATGGAGGATAGTGGACCTTGAAGACCAGGATTGAAGACCACTGTGTTAGGGTTTGATTCATTTTTTGGCACTGTTGTAAACCAAATGTGCCCTCAAGACCTCCACCTTCATATTCACATCAGTCAGCTTTGCAAACAGAAAACACTCGCACGGAGTTGGTTTTGGCTTTATGTGTTTCAAAGGCTCAAATCAGTCAATTAAACACACACAAATGATCATTGGTTTACAACTACACATCACCATTTGATAAGCATCTGGAAGATGGAGACATTTAGAACTATTTGTTGTGCTAGTATTTGATTACATTTTCTTCAAGCTCAGTTTCATCTTATGAGTATGATTCTGTTGCATCAGGTCTGTGGCATGAGAGCCATTAGAGAACATTCGAACTGCCAAAGGAAAGCCCCGTTTTGTAAAGTGGTTGCTTCCTTGACGCACTTGTCAGTTTCTGGTGGTTTATTATTAGATTTAGCACACTTTCTACCCTTTTGTTTCGACTTTCTGCAGTCTTGTGAGGAATCACCTGATTTAAAGTAAACCCCCGTCACCTCCTCCTTGTTAACCTTACACCCCATGGAGCCAAACTGAACACAAGTGTGCATTTTGAAGAGCAGCTTTCATGCTGAACGGAGAAAACCCGATGACCTGTCAGGTGATTTCAGTCATCCTGAACCTTAATTATCGGCTCCACATGCAACTGCTTTAAGCAAAATGCCCTTCTCTAGTCTAGTTTAGTCTGAGTGGACCTTAAAAAACACTTTCAAAACTTTTTTTAATAAACATATTTGTTAATATTTGAAACAACAATGTTCCCTTTCAGTCAATTACCTCAGTATAACACATGAGGTGTGAAAAATCATGTCCCCTGGTGTACTGGTTGAAGATGTCTTTAATTAAGCCCTGTCTGCATTAAATACTGGAACATCATCATCATCATCATTTCTCAGTTTTTATGCTCTTCACCTTCCTAATGGGTCAACTATACTTCAAAACGTTGATAACGGTTCTCGTTGTTGTAATATGAGACTGTTCTTTTCTCACAAACTATTCATATTAGAAAGAGAATCTGCGTGGGATCCATCCTGATAAGTCTGCAGCACACGTCATGCACGGTCTGAATCAACACAGACAGACCAGTTTTCAGAGCGAATGTTTATTTTCAGCTGATGATTGAGGAGTTGACAGGAGAACGATTTGGTATTTTTGTCTTAACTGAAGAGAAGCGCAATTTTAGAAATTTGTCACAAAGAGCTCACCGCTGTTTCCAATAGACTGTGTGGAAACGTGCCCCCACACTGCCCGGCCAAGATGCAGTCCCTCCCGGTCGGCACGGTCCTGGAGAGCCGGAGGTTATCCATGCTGTCGCCTGTGTGCACATAGTTGTCCAAACTCCTTCCACAAGTTCTTTTATGGTCTTTAAAAGATTTATTTGACTTTCTTAATCATTTTCACTGGAACAGTTGTATTGTTGGCTGTATTTTCTCACAGCTTCTTCCAGCTGAGGACACTGTTCAGAGATCAGTTCCCTGCAGCCACTTTATATAAAGAAACGTGTCCATGAAGTGCTTACCGATCACATAATGCTCCAAGCATAGTGGTGTGAAAACTAGTTCTGACTGAGAACAATGCAGCCAATGGTAAGCGTAGCAAACGACACAATTTTCCTCACTCACCCACATAAGTGAGACTCAAAACTAGGCCTTCTCATTGATAACAAACCAGGCTGAAGAACTCCTCTTCAAATCGAGCTGACTAGCAGCTGTTAGTTAGCTCAGTGTCCCGCAAAGCCTGCTCAAAATTAACTTGTTTAATTGGTTTGCATTAGCCATTTCTGCCTGCTGGTTAGCGTGCCGGCCCGTAAAGAGCTGATTTCAAGTATTCCTTTACTCTGTTTGGTTTTTGTGGTTCAGGATGAGTAAGAAACTAATACAAGCAAAGCAGAAATCTTCTGTCCATCCCTGTCCTCTTGGATGCAGCTTATTGCTTCATAGTTATAAACTAAAGTTCATCACAACAAAAAGGTCCTGTGTTTGATACCCGATTCAGAACTGGGGTCTTTCTGTGTGGAGTTTGCATGTTCTCCTTGTGTTTTCCGTGGGTTTCCTCCAGGTACTCCGGTTTCCTCCCACAGACAAAAAACATGCACAATAGGATGTCTTCAGACCCAGGTCTCCCTTGCAACAGAGATCTGTGATCTCATTGGGACTTGCCTGGTTAAATAAAAGTCCGTCTTCACAGATGTCAAACCAAACCTAAATATGTAATGTGACAATGCCAGTCGACACAACTCAAATGCTGCATAGATCACAGATAACAGTGTTACTGTCTTGATTAGAGGTGAGATTTGGGAGAATAGTTTCTTTCAATTAAGCCAGGAGGCGGAGCTACAACACTGCTTGTGACTGAAGAATGAGGGGTGATGGGGCAGAGAAATATATGGCACTGAAAAATTACAGCCTTTGAAATCATGTTTCTACGGTGCCCTGACCATTTAATTCAAAATAAGTATGTTGGGGCCACAAGTTATCATGTTGTGGTCACAAGGTAACAAATGGCCACGACATCATTTTGAACAACCTCTTTCAAAGATACAGACATTGTTGGAGTCCGTTGGGTACGTTTAATCTAGTATTTTTGAGATGACAATGAATGCCTTTTTTGTGGATGTTGGGAAACAGATTTTTTACTGTGTTCTGAACGTGACATATAGATGTGTTTGATAAATATATTTGCATGTTCTGGATTTTACTCCACAATTTAAAAGTACATTCAGGTGACCCTGTGTGTATTTTGCAGTATGTATGTGGCCAGGTTTAACAATCTCAGCTTATGACATAGCCCAGATTTATCAAGACACAACAAAATAACTTATATATATATATATGAAATACATGAAAACAAACATCTTGTTGTGATTTGTTTACCAATATAGTTATTTATTCAACAAGCTGTTATATGCAGGGGTTTGTTAATTTTTGTTGTTGTATTCTGTCAACTTTGCTTGAATTTGTTAAAGAGTAAACTTCAGAATTCATCTGATTGTGATTGTTCAAACTAAAAGCGTATTTTAACTCTTGGCTAAATGGACGAAATCATAAAACCTTGAAATTAGATCAATGTCAAACCAGATGTTGGACATATAGAAGGTTTCACAAAGCTTTCTTTTGGATAAAATAATTTTTTAGGAACAATTTACCTGTTTGAATTTAAAAAGTGTATTAAAAATTCATTTTTGCAAAGAGCGTGATGCTGCTGAATAGTTTGCACTTCATGTTTGTCCCACAGTCAGTACCTAGCCTTGACAATCACCAGAAAGGTAATATAAGGGGAAGCTTTCTTTTCTTTTCTTTTTTCTTTTTCAATCCGTTCAGCTTCTCTCCCACTGAGTTTCGATTTTTTTGATGGTACTGTTATGTGGAAGAAGCGATAAAGCAGAAGGGGGGGTGGTGAAGTCAAACTACTCTGACAATGACTAGGACTGACGTCAATGGTGGAGGGCTCTGGGTGAAATGTCACATCTAAGGTGTAAAAAGATGATGCATTGTTCACACTCGTTGCCCTAAATCTTATTTTGTCTGACACTGAAAGACGCCTCTGCTTTTTGAAAATGTCTATAAACTTGCAAAACATGCATATATGTTGTGATAATCTCTTCCCCCCCCCCTTTTCAGTCTCATTCTTTTTGTGAGGGGGGGTTTTGTTTTTATTTTAGTGTACATTTGAATATTTGTAGATTGAGTGGGATGCTTCAGGTGGCTTGTGGCATGACTGTGACGTTTTCTGTTGCTGTTTTAACCACACAGCATCCTGTTTCTCTGTCACGGACTGTGCGGTTCTAATAATGAAAAATGTACTTCCGTCATTTCCATTGAACCGTTGTCGAGTCTTTAATTGTGCCTGCACTTATCACTTTACTGGAAGTGCTTTCATTTATAAGCACTGGAGATGGAAAGCGTGTCAGGCTGCAAGTCACAATGTCGTCAACTAAAAGTCTCCTTTTTTTTTTTTTTTTGCCCAATTTCAGAATAAATCCAGAGATCTTTGTTGTGGTTGATGATTTCTGAGTAGAACCCTGAATGACAACAGTAGTAGTAGAAAATTGTTATGAAGATATGACACTCAGTTGGAATTTTACTGTGGCAAAATCTGTCTTTTATCCAATTGATTTGATTTGTACAATAACATGCAAAATAAAATAAATGAATACTTTAAATTAAGGATGTCCTTAAAACAGAGATACTGAAAAAGAGTGTTCACATACATTCAGGTTCATTATTTGGACGATGGCACAAATTTAAATGCTTTTACATTCTTACATAGACACAATTTTTGGAAACGAGGCAAACGTGTGGCTGAATTTTAACAGCCGATATTTAACATATTAAATGATTAAAATATTCTGTTAGGAAATCGTTTTCACATCTTTCAAAATAATTGTGCATGCTGACTAAGCATTGTCATGGTCAAGTGTGGGCTGTTTTCTATATTGATTCATGAAAAAAGAAAGGAATAAAACTTGAATTAAATTTAGGTAGTAAATTTGGGTTTAGTAGCTGTACATCTTGGGAACAGCAGAAACACTAAAACTAAACTCATATCTGATTTTTATTTTTTTGTTACTTCATGTCAATAAATTTTATACCCTTGGGAAACCCTGTTTTTTAATTGAATTGGGCTACATTTGTCAGGAAAATGCATTTGTAGGAACACCTATGAAAATAAATTTCTGTTAATGTCAAACTGCTTACTCTGCTGTACAGGTGCAGCTCCAAGAAATTAGAATATTGTCAAAATTTGTCAAATGTTTTTTGTCAGTTCAGAAAGTGAAACTCCGATTCATTACACATAGTGAAAAACTTCAAGCCTTTAATTCTTGTCATTTGGATTACAAATAAAAAAATCAGTGTCATAAGTTGAAAGGAAAACCCTAATCGGCAAAGAAAAGTGTTTTTAAAAAACGGAAAGTGGTGGGTTGTTGGCAAATGAAAATCTTTTTTTTTTTGGCACTTGTCTGACCAAATCAAACATAAATCATAAAATCAAGGATTGTTGGATCCACTAGTTAGTGTTTTGAAATATTCACAAGGACCCACTTTTAAAACTCATGTTTATGTGGCCAATACTTAGCATTGTATGTTTTTGTACTGGTGGATTTTGATGTTGTGCTGCCACTGCTGTCATAACCAATGTAAACAAAGCATCATATATTCGATATATTCTACTTTTATTCACAACACCAAAAGCCTTTTAAAGACATCTAGTGAGGAAGTATTTCCTTTCATAAGAAAGAAAAAAAAAAACCCTCCTGCATCATTCGGCCATGTTAAAAACACTTCAGGACGAATTTGGTAAATTTGAGAATCAAGACACTTTCATACAGTCATCCATCTACAGAGTTTACCTCAAAATACAAACCACTGATGTTTCTCAAGACGAGAGGAGGAAGGACAGGACACATTTGCACAAAAAACTATAAAAATGGTGGGTATGATGGGTGGGGGATGTTTTTGGTGGGGTAATAAGGACACATGCTTTAGGCTGCGTTGTCCTCAGCTCCTGTGTCTGATGGGCATTATCATGTCAGAACTGTCAACTTACTGAGTGGAATGGAAAAGTGTTTCGTTAATGTCGTCGAGCTATCTATAAATCTGAAGTGTGCCTGTCTGCATACCTTTATGGAAAAAGTGTTGTCTGCTCAGAGATGAGACAGCAGCTGACGGAGTGAGTCACTGAAATGTGACACAAGTAGCCACTGAGGTCAAGTGAGTTGTTGCCTTAGAATTTCACCCTGGCAACCTGACATCGCTGATCATTTGGCCAGACCAAAGGACAATGTGACTCCTGTGTCGGTTTGGCAGTTCTCCTACAACGTAGGCAGGACTTTATTTAGGCGGTACTGCTGTTGAAGATGAGTATTGTTGATTTGTAAACTGCATGTGCTGTCGCCAAACTTGGCGCTTGGTTTCACTCAGATTCTGAGAAAAGCGCTTCAGTAGGACAAGAGAGACAAAACAGTTTTTGCAAAAGCAACTTCATAGTTGCAGGAAAGGTCCGACAACACATCTCAACTGAAGACGCTGTGTAACTGAGGTTGTCCACGGGCTCCGGATTTTAAGGCTGAAGTGAAGTCTACATATCAAAAACATCTTAGTTATTTTCACTTGCATATTTTGCTTTGGTAAAGTGCCAAGACTGCAAAACTGAAAGACGTGGCTGTACTGTAAATTGGGTATGTGTATGTTTGAGGGAGGGGGTGGGGGGCAGGCAAACTAGGTAAACACAACCTCTGTCACTTTGCATTCAGGAAGTAGAACATGCTCGCAGTCCTCTCAGAATGACTGGGTGCTTTTCATTATCTTAGTGTTGTGTAATTCCCCTTTGCCTGCCGTCTGACCTAAGCCTGGTTTGTGGTGCGCACGGCCACCTCACTTGCCCCACTGACTCCAAATCAACCACTGAAACCCAGGGACTTTTTTAGTTTCTTTGTTTGGCGCTGCACTGTTCCCAGCCAGTGACCACAGCGCCACCGCGGCTACGCAGCATCATCTTCTCTTCTGCTTCATGCAGCCTGAGCTGATCGAGTTGGCTGATTGAAAAGGCATGACAGCAGAAGTATTTATGAAGAAACAGACGCAGGCGTTTTTACTGGCTTCTTTACAGAGATGGTAACAGTTTCATGCAGTAGTCAAGTGCTGGCACAGATGAAAGTGAGAGGATGCAACTGCAGATGTAGGAACGTGTCATCGCTCTGTCACTTTTGCAAATTTTGTTCAAACATATTCCATAAAGGACTTGTATTTTTTCCTTTTTGCAAATTGCATTCAAGCTTAAAATCTTAACGGCTTTAGTCCCGGTTGGACAAACCAATATTTTTTACTGTTTAAAAAAAAGGGAAAAAATGAAAAATAAAGATTATGTAAATTGTATTTTTTTGTGCTCATATTTTATCAGAGAAACAAAAACTTCTACCCATACATATTAAATGAACCTAAACTAAACTCAAACTAAAAATTAAAACATAATTTCCATATTTCCTCAAGCAGTATTTCAAGCTTTAGTTAGAAACTGTTTCTTAGCTTATATTGAAAAAATGAAAGCCTGCATATATAGAGTTCAGTGGAAAAAATCTGAACCATTATCAGCTTAGCTTTTTAGATAGGTCTTTAACCAGCTTTTATTTGAAAAATGACTCGGCTAGTTTAAATGCAGCTAAAACCAAAATGGCTTGGTCCGTCCTGAAACTGCCCCAATCTCCAAAATGTCATAGCTATAAATCCAAACATTAAATTCTTTAACACCTAATTCAGTTTTGCATTACATGAATATTTTAAAAGAATTCTATGAATATTTGCAAGCACGAATAGCAGCAGCACCTAGCTGTAGCACTTCCAGTCTGCCTGCTGGACTTGATTTGTGTGCAGTTTGTTGCAGGTTTTGGCTGACGAGAGCATTGAAGTGTTATATTTGAATCTCAGAGCTGCGGGAAAAAGGAAGTTCCTGCATTAGTGTGTAGGTTATTGTCAGTTTGACAGCTTTATTGTGTGTGTCCTTAAGACTGCGTGACAGGAGCATATCGCTGTTCAGTGAACTGCATGTCTTAAGTGATTTCAAGAATGTGTGTGTGTGTGTGTCCCTTGTGATTCTAATAAGGAAAGTCCCAACTTGAGTCGCTTGATTGAAATCACTGCACACAGCTAAAAGAGATTAAACTGGGTCTAAGAAGACAAACGCAGAAGCATTTGGTGCATTTATTTTATTCATTTGATCATGAAATGCAACTCCGTCATATAAAATCACACAGCAGATTGAAGAACACACCCAAAAGAGGATGTACAGTGTGTTAAATAATGTTTTTTTCAGTAACCTAACTCTGCAGTTTCCTGTGTTTACCAGGATCACAACTTGGACTGGTTTCCACGTATGCGAGCCATGTCCCTGGTGAGCAGCGACGCAGATGGCGAGCAGAACGAAATCAGAAGCCTACAGGAGAAACTGGAGTCCACCATGAAACTGGTGTCCAACTTGTCGGGCCAGCTGACCGAGCTCAAAGAGCAGGTTGGTTTGAACACAAAGGACCTATTTCACAATCAGAATTGGGTCGTCTGTCGCCTCACTTCGGTGGGGGGTGGGGTGGGGTGGAAAACACGAGGAGCAGGAGAAGACGTGTCTCTGAAAGATGTGGACACCCGACAACGCTCTTGGTTTGTTTGTTTGTTTGTTTGCTGCTCGTTGACCTTTAAGTGCAGAGCTTACAAAATGCAAAAGACGATGAATCATAGTTCACTGCACAGCTTGTGAGGTATTCAATCTCATTTTACTCTCATCATTTACCAACAGCTTGTTTTTAATTACTCCGGACTTCATCAGTGTCTTGCCAGTCACCAGACTCTTTATTAACCTCAGTTAGAAAACCTTTTCGACTGTTAGAAATGACAGATGACCATAAACCCTGACGACTATTTAAATGTTTAAATTGGATGATAAACACTTTGCTGATGTGGCACATAAATGTGCCTTTGATTGCACAATCCACGGCTTCTAGTAAACAGATTTATAAAAAAACTAAAAAAAAATGTCTTTAGCCTTGAAATGAGAACTATTTTGAGGAAGTGAATGTTTCCGAGACATTTTGACCCAGACAGAGGGAAATGATTGTTGTGTTGCTGAACCCTTCAAAGGACCGCCTTCACACCGGCCCGGTTTCACTCCACATTCAGCAACTCTTAGGTCTGTTTGGATTTGTTTTCACCCGCTGCACAGGGTGTCTGTTTACATCAAAATATCTCATTCATTTCCTTTATTTAGCCAGATTAAAACCTAATTCAGGCCAAGATTCGATTTGTAAAGAGGAGCATAATGAAAATCCTGGAAATAATCATGAATATAAACCTCTACAGCCGATTAACTTTTGGAGTCAACCAAAACAAGTTCATTTGAATATTCAAAACTCTGTATAACTTAGTTTTACTTTTTTAATTTTCGTATAAAATTTCTAACTATTCTCTTTATACTTTTATTATTTTGATAAATAGACAAAGGTTGAAAATGTATTTGGGAGAGGTGGGGAGTAACGAGGGTGTGGGGGGTGGGGGCTCAGCTTGGCTTGGATGTAAGAAAGGAGGGGCTTTGAGGAAGATGGGTTGGGAACCACCGCTGTACACAATACAGCTTTGCTCAAAACTTTTGCAGTAAATTAATAATGTCTGGGTAGAATTTAGTGCAACTCTCGGAAAGTCCTTATTGGCTGTGCATCTACAACTCATTAACATTTGAGGTTGATCCAAATCGAGATGGCTGCCACAGCTAATCGACCTTAGCCACCCCAAATGGAGAAATACTTTTTGAAAAGCCTGATTGTGCAGATTGACTTGATTATAGATGCACTACTTTCTAAAGGAAGAATGAACCTTGATTCGCAGAAAAGCACAGAAAGGAAAATTGTGCCGTGAGCACCCTCTGTTATTAGGTCATACCAAAGATGATCCGATTAATCTGAAAATTGTTGTGCAGAAAGAGACGTCGTCATGTGTGCCGAGGCCGTCCAACTGATGTGTCTAAATGATGTCTTTGTCTAAACAAGTCCCTGTATGCAGAATTCTTCCTCCTGGAACACTCATTGCAAGACCACTTTGTCTTCTCATGTTTAATATTGATGCTTTTCTGTGCTGTGGTGCAAATCACAACCTCATGGTGATTTAAAGTTGGTTCTAAGCAGAACTGAAGGTCCAACTGATGCAAAGGTTACTGCTTGTTTTATGATTCATGTTCTGCTTGATCTCTGAAATTCGAATCGACTCGGTTTCAGTTTTAGTCATTTGTGTTCTGCTGCTTTCGTCAGAAGACCCAGAAGAGTGGATGACAAAGCTGTCAAGGATGTCAGAAAAATCAGTTTCAGCTGGCCCGGGTGCAGCGTTTGTGCTGCAAATGTTCCACATAGTGCTACCGAAAAGTAAATCGATGGAGATGCTAGACTTGATAGAAGCTGCCTGTAATTTAGTTTGTTTTGTTTGGGGTTTTTTTTTTTCTGTAGAAGGGGATGTACGTATCTCATGTCTCTTTCATCTTCAGATGACTGAACAGAGGAAGCAGAAGCAGCGGATCGGCCTGCTGGGACACCCTCAGCACATGAACGTCAACCCCCAGCAGCCTGCGTGAGCTCCACCGACATGGTCATCGAAGCTGCTCCACTTCTGCTCAGGTTCGGATCGGATCGGAGCGTTCTGTCCTCCCGTCGGCGTCTCGCATATAATGTGACACTTGAGTGTGAAAGTACCTTAACACGGTAGGGAAACACTGTAGTAGGCCTATAGTTAGTTATAAGGCGATGTGTAGCTGTACCCCACGCAGGTGTTACTCCAGAACGTAACCCTCACCCTTCCTTTTCTGGTTAACACAATTGGAAATGGTGCCAAATGTTTTTCAGATTGTTTTTTGTTTGTTTTGTTTTGCTTTTTGTGCACAAAAGAATTGGATTTCTCAACGCATGGCCTTGAACAGCTGAACTTGAATCATGGTGAAATTGTACTTTTTGTTTTATTATTTGAAAGTTTTCTACTGTGTTTACATCCCTGACACTATGAGCAGTATTTCATGTCTTATTTTTGTATGTTGTGCAATACAGTAACTTAAATAATATGCAGCCTAATAGGTGTGTACATTTAACTTCTGACAATTACTTAAATCTACTGGTTTAGTTTTTTTTCTTTGGCACTAGATGTTAATGGTTTTTACTTATACAGAAACATAGACGATACAATAAGCTGGTCTTCTCCATGTCTTCTTTAATTTTTAAAGCTCATAGTTTAAGATTGTCTGCAGATAGGATACTTTGAGTGAGAAATATAAATATAGTCGCATCTGTTTGTGTCAGAAGGTCATATCTCATATGGTTTATGAGAAAATAGCTTTCTTATTTAACTCTGCTGTTACAGACAATGAAAATTATGTTAAAACCTTTCTTCAGTGTCTCACGCTATTAGAATTTGCTCAGGAATTGTGTAGTTTATTCAGTAACAAATACATCAATATTAGTATTTAATTTTTCTTGCACACCACTATTGGCACCTTTGTTTTGACTACCTGCTTCTGTTGACTCTTTAATTTTTATGTTCGCATTGAACTTCTTTAGTTGCTGTGAATGTTTCTTTTTTTTAACTGTATATATAAATAAATATATAGGATTGGTTAGTGTACCTTTTGCTTTTGTATAGAAAAATAAGATGGGCAAAAATATATTACTGAAGAATATTAAGAATAAAAAAATCAAACCATGTCAATTTGTATATTAATTTGAAAATATTAAAAGTAATGTAATCATCCTTTATTTGTGCTTTTATTTATTTTTAATTCAAACTTGTATTTTATAACAAATATATTTTAATTGTGATTTAAAGACTATAATTATGTATTAGTGACTATAATAATTAATTCATCATTGACTATTCATTCGTAATTGCTGCTGTTTTACTGACAGTTATGTATTTATATAATTTATAATACTCATATATTATCAATACAACATTATTTTTACAGATACTCTAAATGAACATATTTATTTGTACAAAAATGAACAATGTTTTACTTTCAGTATGCCAAAGGTGTGGTGCTTGTGCTTGTGGTGTGAGTTTTTCTGCTCCGACATGAAGCCGTTTACATCACGGATTATTTGGGTTTTCACGGAAACGACGTCTGCTGACTGGAAATCCTTCTCAGGTGTCTAAATCTCAAACTCCTCAGCAGAATTTAAGACGTGAGTGAAGTTTGGACTGACATATTTTATCAAGTCAAAAATGAACCCAGGCTTTGTTTTTTTAAGCATACTTATTTTTGTGTTACTTAAATGGCAAGTGAATGAGTCATACCACAATTGCACACTAATTTCAAAATTATATGTCAATATGCCCCCCATATTGCACGACTATCCACAACGTCAAATTATATAATGAGTCCATTAATTCCCACTATTATCGTCTCATAAACAGACTTCAGAAGAAATTCCCTAATAAATAATGTTGCCATGACTTTCACAGCTTAAAATGTAGGACGGGAAATTTTAAAAAAGCATTTATCTTCATCATTCCTCATCTCTTTCAGGACAAAGCCATCATAGAGCTAGCTGCTCTCCTGTGTCCTTACTGGTTTAATAGTCTATGAAATATAACTTGCTGTGAGGGGAACAGAGCAGACAGTTTGTATGCAATTGTTGGACTTTACTCATTTATACAGGAGTCACAAACAAAATTTGCTACGGGCCAAATTTTCTCTTAGCAGACCCTGTGATGGCCGACCTCTGTTGCAGGTAGGAGCAATAATAAAAATATTTGTTGGAAAATTTAGATTATTTAGTATTGCATCATGCTACATTTAATAAACTGTTTTCTAATAAAATTTAATAGTAACTTTCTAAACTCACTGAGAAATGTCAATCTGTAACTCTTGAGACATATTTGCATGATTATAATTGGCTTGACACTCATTTGTGTGTTTAATGGATAATAAATAGTGATGGAAAATGTTTGTAGTAAACAGGTTTTTTTCATGGTTGAAGAAGAAAAAAATGACACTACAAGAGCTTCAAAAGCATAATCGGCCTGAAAAACTGCAGCTTTGATCAACACAAACCCTCAGGACCAAAAGTGGTCCGCGGGCCGTCAATTAACCACCGGCCGATTCTGCTCATTCATTTTGAAAGGCAATTAACAAAAAGTGCGTCTAAGCCGAACATTATTTTCCTCCAGTCCGATGAGAGTTTCTTGTTGAGTTCTGACTGAGGCTGCCTCCTCCGCTCGGCACGGCTCGGCTGACTCTTGTTTTGAAGCTCCTACAAATAATCTTGTCTGCTCCGGGACGTCCGCGGGTGGGACCGACTGTCCAAGCCCGGCTGTCTCGGTCCTGGTTGGTCTGTCCGCCTGACGTCAGCGCGCAGGGATCCGCCGCTCGGTCCATGAGGAGCTCAACGTGACAGCCCAGCAGGACACCAGCAGCAGCGGGAGTGAAAACACCAACCTGACCCGCTCCACCTCAGCCGCCGGTGCACGTGCAGCAGACAGAGCGGCTCTGCGCGTGACACTCGGGCAGGTCCAGGCGAGGCGCAGCAAAACACGAGCCGTGGATGTTTTGTTGTGCTTGAAAATATTCCAGGTTGTAATAAAATGTCAAAGTACTTTAGCTGAATGCTGATTCAGCAACTTCAACATACTTCGTATCAGCTGCTATCCTAAATTTATGCTAATTAATTATTTTAAAATCTAGTTTTATTTGTACTTTTGTCGTTTTTTCAACAAGTAGTTTCCCCAAAAAACTACACTGGGATCTCTTCAGATCAGATCTTTGAAAACAGTTCGGTTTTCAGAAACTATGACACTTAGTTTTTAGCGGCCATTCTGCTACTATTAGCTTTTAATATTGATGGCATATAGCCTATAGGCTAGCACATAAAAACAGAAATGGACTAAATAAGTGCTTAAAATGCAGCCAAATGAAAATGTTAAACCAACAAAGAAACAATAGGCTAAATTACAAAAAAGAAAACATTTTATAAAACAATAATTGGACCTCTAGCTCTAAGCTAGATTTTTGCATCATTTATCTGGCATTTTTTTAGGCGACTTTTGGGCTTTAGCCTTTATTTTAACTATTAGCTACTCTTCAGCTGCTTTAGCTTAGCTAAGTTTTTGCTGCTTTTAGCTAGTGTTTAGCTTTTGGCTAGTGTTTTGTTACATTTAGCTTTACAATTCAATTTCACAGAAAATGTAGGCTATTTTACAACTGAGCTAGCTAAAAGATTCAGTTGTATTTTAATACACTGATAAGCTTCGTTTAAAAAATAGCGTGGTTTTATGTCGTAATTATTAAGTTTTTTCTTGTTCTTTTTTAACTCGTTAGTAAAGTCTGTGTTGTTAACCTTGTTGTTGTTAAAACGCCGTGTTTGCAGTTAAGACGTGACCTGATGTCGGTGCGAAAACTGTTGCTCCACTTCCTGTCTGCGTAAACACACACAGGCGGCTCTACGAACAAGAGAAGGGCTCGTGAGGAGAGAAGCGTGGAGCTCCACGAGACCCCCGCCCCCTTCTGAGGAGTACTACACAAGTGGGCGGGGCTCCGGCAGCAGGAAGAGAGGGGCGGGGTGGCTGTGGCGCCTGGAGGGTGAGGAGTTGAAAGCGCCGTCCGACACGTGAGGCTCATGTGACGGAGCGGAGTCAGTTTCTTTCGCGGAGGCAGAGACGTGCCTGCAGTCAGTCACAGGGTTTATTTAACACGTCGTCACGAACCCACCCAGCTCTCACACAGCGACTGAACCGGCCGGAGATAGCCTTTCCCTCGGCAGAGCGAGCTCCGACCTCAGGGCGACAACACTCCACGGCAGGGACACGCGCTCGAGGACTCGCTTTTTATTTTTTGTTGTTTTATTTTTTTTGTTTGTTTCATCTTATTTTAAAGCGCCGCCGCTTTTTCGACTTTATTTTTCTTGACAGCGAAATGGAGAGGATATCAAGTGCGCAACCACCTCCTTACACACCGAAACAGGCATCACTGGATACAGCTGACGTGCGCCGGTAAATAGACTTTTTTTTCTGATGTTCTGTGTGATGAAAAGAAAACTCACAACAAACCGTTATAATAAAAAAAAAACTTACTATTTTTTCTCTCCAAAGACTGGAGTTTCCTATTCACACGTGCAAATCCAAGAAGGGCGTGAAGTACGGGGTTGAATGCAAGGTAAACTTCTGTTTGTTAAAAAAGAAAAAAAAAATCAGTAAATAATCCTGCAGTGAGAAGTTTCTGACAGCGTTTGAATCCCTCTGACAGGGGCCCTACAAGCTGCCGCACCGACTCATAGAGAAGAAGAGACGAGACCGAATCAATGAATGCATCTCTCAGCTGAAGGACCTGCTGCCAGAACATCTGAAGCTCACTGTGAGTTTTTCCTGCCAAAGAAGTGAACCCACACGGTTCTGCTCGGCACATTCAAACTTTCTCTTCAGTTTTGTGCCCAAATCTAAAAATAAAAAATAAAACTTGTGAGGAAAGCAGACATTAGCTGCATGGAGTTTTAAAATGGACAAAAAAAATTTATTTCTGTACTTTTGGGGAGGATTTCTGTTTGGTTCAGGCAGCTCCTCGGGTGTTGGCGGCTCGTCCTCGGTTCAGCTGCAGAATGGGTTACATAAGTAAGATCAACATGCTTATCGCAGGTTTTCCTGTTTTAGACGCTGGGTCATTTGGAGAAAGCTGTGGTGCTGGAACTGACTCTGAAATATGTGAAAACCCTGAGTACCGTCCTGGAGCAGCAGCAGCAGGAAATTCTGTCCCTGCAGAAGGAGCTGCGCTTCGGTGAGTCTTGACTTTTGGTTGTTTATCCGACTTTAAGTGAGCCGATTGGAGATCGTACAGGGGCTTTATTGTTCCACTCTCTGGTTCCGTTTCACCCAGATGATCATGGAAGCGACGGCGCCGAGAGCAGCGAGGAGATGTTCCGCTCCGGGTTCCACCTGTGCGCGAGAGAGGTCATTACCTGCCTTGCCGGCCAGGAGACGAGAGGGGACCTGACTCCGTCCCACGTCATCGACCACATCCAGAAGGTCGCGGCTGAGGTGCTGCGGCGCCCGAGCGGCCTGCGGCCGGACGAGTCGGCCCCTCGCATTTCCCAGCAGGCGCAGAAGCCGGCCGTGCAGCCGGCGGCGTCCTCTAAGAACTGCGTTCCTGTCATTCAGAGGACTTACCAGCACGGGATGGGGGAGCAGAGCGGCAGCGACACGGACACCGACAGTGGCTACGGGGGAGAGCACGACAAGCCCAAAGCCCAGTGGTCTGAGAGCTACAGGAGGGAGGGGGCCCTGAAGACCCTTGGGTCTAAGATGAAAGCCAGCGTCATCAAGCAGGAGGGTGACGAGCCCCGGGCCAAGGGGATAAGAGCAGACTCCTCAGAGGTTGTCTCTGTTCATGAGGCGGCAGCTACTGGCAGCTACATGAGCTTCACCCACAACCAGCCCCCCTTCTGCCTCCCCTTCTACCTCATCCCCCCGGCCGCCCCCGCCGCAGCGGCCACGGCAGCGTACCTGACAATGCTGGACAAATGCTGGTACCCGGGGGGCATGCCCATCATGTACCCAGGCATGCATGGCTCTGTGGCGAGCCTAACCCCGGAGTCCCTGCCCCAATCTCTCGGGATGTCGCCGAGGGCAGGGTCCCCAGTGCCCCACCACGCCCTGGCGGACCCCCCTGCTCTCCCTTTGGACTTGGAAACCAAAAACTTGTTTCTACCAGAATCGGACTCTTTGAATGTTGAGGGGAGGGGTCAGCGAGCAGACTGGCAGCCCCCTCCGTGCACAGCTGTACTCCGGACGTCCATCAGCCCACCGACCCCACAGCAGAATCCGTAAAAGTCACCGCTGACACCACACCAACACCCCCCCCACACACACACACACACACACACACACACACGAATTTGTTGGGCAACATGGGGTGCCCGTGTAAAGGCTCAGATGACATGTTTTGCCTCTCACTGTGAAGACGGTCTGCTTAAAGGACGCACAACAGATTTTTAAGTTTTTTTTCTCATTTGCTTTGTCCGCTCCAGACTTATTACTGAATGTCAGAGAAAACCCCAGAATGTAAAGCCCAACTCCCCTCTTTGCAAACGGTTCAGATCTGCTGTGTGTGTAACCCTCTGTGATGAATGTCAACATTTTCGAATTTGAAAGCCCCCCCGCATGATGCAGCCGTAGATCTGTGAACAAATGATCTACCTTCAGTGTTCGCCTCAGTTTTGTACCAAAACCATGACTAAAAAAGTTCCCCAGAATCAACAAGATCCGGTTCACATCGACCAGAGATGTTTCTAAAACAACGTGGCTCCTTTCGCTTCTGGAATGTGTTGAACGCAGGAATTCAAAAAGTTTCGAGGGTTCAGGGTGTCGCCACTCTCCACAGGTGCATCGCTTTAATCTGTGACTAGTGGCTGACTTTTTATTTTGTTGTTTCATTTGTAACTAATATTTCACGTGTTCATTTTTATTTTTGATACGTGACCCACTGAGTGTATTTGTATATCTGTCAGAGGAAGGATGAGTCAGCAGTTTTTGCGTGTGCACAGAGAGCTGTATATGGATTTTTGCCCACACAGTCTTGAGTCCCGATCTGAGCTGCTTTTATTTACGGTAAACGCAACAACGACCGGAGTTCCAAACAGACCTGCTTTAAATCTTATGTCTTTAGAAAAGAATGTAAAGTAAAAAAAATGTTTTGTATAGAAAGAGGTATTTGGGATTTTTATTTTAACATGTAACGTGAAAAGTTGTACATATTTTGTATATAGTATTGTTGATATATATTAAAGTATTAATAAAGGTTTTTCTCCCCCTGTGGATTTAGTGTTGGGCTGCCTGTTGGCTCGAACGTGTTGCTGCCAGCCGTCCTGACAGCTCCTCAACACACACTTACATAACACTTACATAACCCGTAAAGCTGCACAGCCTCTGTAAATCAATAGCATGTCTTAGATTACAGGCTATAACCGGACTCCACAGGGATTCTAAGGAACTTAGCAAGCGAAATTCTAAATTAGTAAAAAAAAATTTTTTTATCATAATGTGAACGTCTGGTAGCTTTGTAGGAAGAGTTAATTTCAAGATCATAATACGGTCCTAAAATGAGCACTTCTGTAAAATGGACGGCAGGAAACTATAAGTGGTTTGAGAGTTCTGAAACAAGTGAGAACTTGAGCGTGCTTCTGAAACTTTCAAATGCTACAGAAAAACTCAACAAAAGAGATACACATTAATAGTTATTAATAATGAATATAAGCCCACCTTGTGTGTTTCCATGGTGGTCATGTTCACTCAAGTTAATAAAAGTGAAAATAAAAAGGGCTGTAATGGATGGCTGCTGCTGCTCACTACCCATCATGTCTCCCTGAGAAGTGTGGAGGTTTTTGTTTGTTTCTACTCACAACAGTTTTTCTTGTTTGTCTGTTTTGTTTTGTTTTGTTTTGTTTTGACTGCATGTGTCAGCAAAATAATCTCAGCTGCCTTCAAATCAACTCCTTCCAGACCCACTAACTAAAATATGCAGCACTAGCACCATCTGGTGGTAGTAGAGCGTCACAGCACGCCTGCTTCCAGTTTTACGCAGAAGAGTGCTGAAACCTTGAATGAATGAAATAAATTTATTTCAGACAAATTAACAAATTTTAAATAACAAATAAATCAATTTCAGAAATACTTATAACAAACAAAAAATAAATTGATAAACATTCAATTTTCTGTTCCAAATCCATTAAATCATTTGAACATAAGTAGAAGTAAGATAAACAAAAGTGTCCAAAAATTAAACTTGTTGACAATTTTATCCTATAATCTGACAATAATTATTGATTAATGTAAGTTGTCTGAAAAGGGGTATGAAGAAGTAAAACTTATA
>JAVKLF010000110.1:18580130-18596934 GCA_034783495.1 Millerichthys robustus | reverse complement strand
CCCCCCCCCCCCCCCCCCCCCCCCACACACACACACACACACACACACACACACACACCTTATTGATTTGATGCTGCCCATAGCAAATCATTTTACTTAGCCTATTTAAACATGGGTGGGTTTTTTCTTTAGGTTTTAGATTGTGTGAACTCAAGACTTATCATTTTTAGAACAGTCAATCACTTAAAGGATAAAATCAAACATAAACTATGTTAAATGGTGCAGTTTGCAAGATTTTAGTCCAGTGGTTTTTCCTGATGTATTAATATGCAATTCTGAAAGGCAGGTACTCACTTAATGCGAACAAAGCACCTTCATTTGCATGCTGAAGTGTAGTCAATAAGTCTGAGTGTAAATATGTCCTGATCCAAAGTGTGCGACTTCTCCATCTCAAACAGCTCTTCTTCAGCTGTTTCCACAGGTTAAACAAACACACGTGGCAACTGATATCCTTTCACAAATTTTGCTTAGACTTTTTTTATTTGAAAGACTTATTAATCATTGATAAATAAAAGAAAACTTTAAAAAAAAATCTTGTGTGGTGCTGCTGTGAGTCACAGCTACTACAAGTCGACTGAGTTAACAGTGATGTTTGTGTTGGCTACACTCAATGAGCGGCAGCCTTCTTGATTAGCATCCAGGGATCATGGGTAAAAACAACTGTGTTTATGAGATATTTTGCTAACAGACAGAATTGACTGCAAACTAATCAATGGAAAATTTTAAAGCAAAGACCTTTAACAGGAAAAAGACAGAGTTCTCCTTCGTTTTGCTAAAGATGTTTTCAAGGGGAACTTAAGAATAATACTTGGACGGGCCCAGACAATAAGTTCCAGATCAGTTCATTTTTGTTTGTTTACACATATATGACAGGAACAGTGAAAGTTAGCACAACATATTTCACCTATCTATATTTTTCTGCATTTTTCTCTCTCTGTTGCTAAAAGAGAACTCCTGACTGGGGAAAGTGGGATGTAGTTTTTGCGTAGCCCTTCTGCCTGAGATGAAAACACTCCTGACTGCTGCAGAAAACAAAACTCCAGGGTGAAAGACAAAGACTAAATGACTGTCACGAGATAGAACCGGTTACACCGGGATCATCAACATAACAACGTTGAAAAAAAAGAACCTTGGTAGAGAAAAGCTGCGAGATAAAACGTCTTTTTGCTCAGACTTAATATGACAGAGGGCTCGGTGGCTTGGATGGCTGTGTAATGTGACAGAATGTGAAAACTGAAGCAGCTGGGAGGACTATAGGCTGAAGGTTCGGTGCTAATCAGTACAGAAACATTTAAACATCCATGAAAGACAAAAGAAAAGGCTTCAAGGGACACAGTTCTCAAAACATGAAGAAATAACTAAAACAAAAGCAGTGGACAACTACATGTTTTTGATAAATTAATTATCATTCCAAGAACTCACATCCTTTGCTGCATTTCAGCCCAGAGATTTAGACTTAAGACTAGAAGAAATTGCAAGGCGTAGCCATTTTGAACAATCCTTGAAAATAACGTTACATTGCAATCTAAATCTCAGAGTACGTCTCGTGAAAGACGCTCAGCTACTACCACATCAAATTTAAATCCAAATATCTGTAAAAATGTCTGAATTACAGCCGCCTTTGTTAAATGTGGATTAGATGTGGCAACCCTCTTGAACTGGATTGGCCCCGAAATTTAAGCAGCTGTAGATTCACATCCAGTGGTCTTTAAAGTAATGTTTCTTCAAAAGCTTTCTGGTGGTTCATGAGATATTTTGCTAACAGGCAAACGGGTTGACTCCAGTAGTTAAAGCAAAAGTAAAAAAGTCACCCAGTGAGTAGCACTGGGAGTGTGAGTGCCCCTCAGACAGAGTCACAGAAATCTTTTGGCTCAATATCTGTAAAATTGACTGGTCATTTTCAAATTTGGATAATTTATTGGATAATTATTTTATTTTAAGACTGAGGCATAGCTTTGGTGCTCTGGATTATCGACTCAACTGGTTCTAATGAAGACTTTAAATCCTACTATAGTTTATCATAAAACACACATTTAACTTTTACATCACAAGGGCCGGTGCTGTCAGTCATTTCAACTCGGAGTGGCCTGATAGAAGTACAAAAATATGAATTTTGTAATATATTTTTAAAATTACTCATTATAGCCCTACAATTACCTAAAATAGAACCTTATTTCTAAACAATAAATTACTGATTTTTGGGATTTGTTTAGTAGTTTTAAAGCAGTACAACAGGTATTTATTGTAACTCAAACATCTGTCTCGGATTTGGACTCATGACGAGATCACCTGTACTACTTCCGTTTTTATATCTTTCAAAATAAAAGCACATCCCTGCAACCAAGGAACTGTTAAAAGGAAGAAGAAAAAAGTATAAGTCTTTACGCTTTTCAACATTTTTACTGCTGGAAATGAACTAATGCAGAGCTGATGTGTCTGACAAGCTTTTATCAGATAAGAAGAACAGAACCACACAGAATTCAAACATGACAGACAGGCAGATGTTCCCTACATGTAACTTTTACAGGTAGGTTTGTTCCTTGTAATCACAAGCCACACGACAATACAACTATTTCTTTTTAAAATAGCGTAATAAAAAGTCAACATAATGTTAAACTTAAACAATACAAAAATGAAAGTGACATAGTTTATGATATAGTTTGTAACCCTTTAGATTTATAGAAACCTAGTAGACATGACAGAACTCCAATAGCCATACTTTTAAAACGATTCAAACAAGGACAAAGTTTGTATGTTTTCCCTGATCTGATAGTTTCAGGTTGTCAGAATTTATACATACATTTACAATACATTTATTTTTATTCCATCTATGTTTTTATATTCAGGTGGACAAAAGGAACAGGAAAAAAGAAAACAGGAAAAACTTCCAACCACTGATTTAATAAACCGTAATTTACAGCAAAGGATGTAAAAAGTAAAAAAGGTTAGAATTCATTATTGAACACTTCACAGCTTTTTACCTCAACATATGACATTAGAAACATAGTTCAATGTTGAAACGGGTCACAGAAAGTTCGGTGATTCTGTTTACGTTCACCCGGTGAAACCATTGCTACCAGAATCACATCAAATGTTGCTGTTTGAAAGAGTTTACTTCAGCAGTTTTTCCCAATATATTGAAATGAAACTCTGAAATGCAGGTACACACTCAATTTAAACAAAGCACTGGGTTAGGGTTACTCAGGTTTATGAAGGTAACTTGTTTTGTGGGTTTCTCGGCCTGTTTTGTTACCACATAATGTTTTATATGTTGTGCAGACAAAACTAAACCTTGGTGCTCAATGTATAAAAAATAAGAGTAATGCAGTTCCTAAGTATAAATTTCAGATAAAGTTCAGATTAAAGACTAGTTTTCAGTGTTCTACCTTCACAATTGACTGATTTTTGGTTGTTTTATTGTCTTACAAGTTGAGTAAAATGCTCTTCAAATGGCTGGATAATGCATAGGTGTTAGCGGATGCGCCCCCCAGATCCGTTTAAACAAACAAACAAACAAACAAACAAACAAACAAACAAACAAACAAACAAACAAACAAACAAATAATAAATAAATAAATGTGACTGAATGTTAATTGGCAGTGAGATTTAGAAAATCTCCTGGGGTTAAGACCTCCCCAAAGGTCAGATCCGAGTTTTTTCTGGGCGGCAGCTTTAATGTTTTTTTTTATATTGGCTCCACTTCGTGGTCCAAAAAATGTATTTATTCTTAGCATATAGACGTTTTGTTGGATTCGAGGCAGCCCTCGGGCCTTCTGAAGCTTCAGTACAAAACGCAGAACTTCGATCGAAGTGCTTCTCTCGTTCGTTTTATTTTGAAAATCTTTAACAGGAAGTGTCGGTGTAGCGTTAGCCTTCGGAAGCGGTGGTGTTTGTTCAGTGAGAGCTGGAGCCGCGGGTTCCTCTGGCTGACAGCAGACACGATGACCCGGACCGGGGGGCCGCTGCTGCCGCTCCTGCTGCTGCTCGCGCTCGCAGCCTCGTGCCGGGCTCTGCTCGCTCCTCCCACGCTGGAAATCAACCTGGACGACAAACCAGAAGTCAGATGGTTGCCTCTGAAAACAGCTTATGACGTCGATTACCTGAAGAAAGTGGCAGCAGAAATCGTTGAGTAAGTGTTTAATGAGCATTTCAGCATGACAGGTTTTAATTTTGTCCAAAAAACAAACAAACAAACAAACAAAAAAGCTCATCACTAAAGGTTTTAATCTGCACCGCGGAGCGGGATGGAAATAATAAGACGTTTTGTTGCTCAGAAAATGTAATAACATCTGCATTACTTCTTAAAACATGATGCAACTTTTTACTTACTGTGTGATTTATAACTGAATTGCACTCATCTAAAAAGTCCTGTTCAAACAGCTCCTCAACCATGAAATTAGACATGTAAAGAGGTAAACGGGGAAAACCTAATTTATCATGCATGACAAATTATTTACAGGAAGCTTCAGAGTAAATGATATGGTTGTAGTATTTTTTTTATGTTTGAACTATTTATTGTCTCTATCGAATACCAAATACATCAAAATAGTGAGTTTTGTTGACATCTTTTGTCAAGGATATTTGGTGATTTTATGCAATTTTTCGAAAACCCCCTAAACCCAGACCACACAGTCCTTGAAGAAGATAAACAGTCGCAGACACCTGGAAAAGTGTGGCCTTGGCTATCAGGTACACCCGCTGCGAGATGTGGGATGTCTGAAGCCATTTCTGTTTTATTTTTAACAGTGATTTTGTCAAGTGATTAGTAAAGACTTCTTATTGTCTGAAGGAACTACAAATGTAAAGTGGTGAAAAAACTTTTCTCTGTTTAAACTGCACTTAAACTGTTAGAGGAAAATATACTTTTAACCATCGTTTCAAGAATATATCCAGGATTACAGCACCGAAGCATTATATACAGCCAGCCCTTTGAGCTATTTTCTTCCCAGTTGATTTAATGTTTTAAAGATAACTAACTATTCCATACAGAGACCTGTGGCGTACAGTCCAACAGTTCAGAACAACACACACTGATAAAAACTTTCTGTGTTACCTCAATAATATTCTTTCTTTTTGGAGTGATCGTTCATTAAGGGAGCTGCAGTCGCTGTGTGGTTAGTGCTGCAGTCCTGTAATCCCCGGGGCTGCAGGTTGGAGTCCAGGTTGCGTCAGGAACGGCATCCTGCGTAAAATATTTGCCAAATCTCACATTTGAGTTTGTTGGCTGTGGCGACTTCTGCGGAAGGGCTCAGCAGAAGAAAAAAACAAAAAAAACAACGCCAGACAGGCATTAAACTTGCTCAGCACGGCAGATACAAGCAGTACTTTTCACTTTGACTCAGAAATAAAAATTTGCAAGTACACCCTGGACAGGTCTCCAGTCCATCACAGGGACACATAGAGACAAACGAGACAAACAACCATTCACTCTCTCACTCACACCTAGGGACAATTTAGAGTTACCAGTTAGCCTAACAGTCATGTTTTTGGTCTGTGGGAGGAAACCCACACATGCACGCAGAGAACATGCAAACTCTACCCAGAAATGTCCCCGGCCAAAATTCAGTCCGGCAACCTTCTTGCTGCGAGGCTCTACCAACTGAGCCACTGTGCCGCCTATGTCTGTTCATTTTGAATTAATTTAGTCCCTCAATCTGTACTGACGAACACGTTGCTGTATGAATGCTAAAACTGCATAGAAATACATGGTTATCAGCTGGTGTTGCTAACATCAGTTAGCCTGGTTACTGAAAACAATTACAAATCTCTGCTGGTCTCTGATTGCAGCTGGAACGTGATTAGTGTCCAGTCCATCAACGTCTATTATGAATATCATAGACAAAAGACTGGAATCTGCAAGTTAAAGCCACACAGGATGAGTGCCCCCTAGTGGCTGCCTGCACTACAATGGTTAAGGTTTTTGATGGTTCAACCCAACAAACTTTACTCTTTTAGTCTAGCTCCAAAAACACAACACAGCAGCACATTTCAATCAGATATGTTGGTGTCACTAATGGACAATAGAAATTTACAGATAACTTCGACCATCTTTATTTATATCGATGGTTTTAACCTCCGAGGTAACTGTAGCATGAGAACGGTTTGTGGCTGACCTGGCTGGGTAATACACCAGCTGCACTCGTCACAATTTCTCTGTTACGATTCTGTTCCAGATAACCAGGTCTTTCAAGCAGGGTCATTCTTCATTTTTCGGGGGGCTTTTCTTTTAGACAATAGGGGATTTAGGAGCTAAAGAACTGCCACTGAACTGCTCATTTTAAAGGCCATAATCATTCACGTTGGCTAATGCTGCTAATGGTGTTTTTAAATTTTAATGACAAATAGAAAGGTTGCTAGAACTTAATTCCATGAACGTTTTACATGTTGTGTTACATTGAACTGACCCATAACTTGCTTTTGTTTTCTTTCTGTCTCTCGTTGAATTAATGTTTCATTCTAACAGTAATGTTAATAGAACTAAATACGTTCTGCGTTGCTACTGATCAACTCTGAGCCAATGTATTAATCCACCACTGAACTCGTGTTGCCAGTGATCATCATGTTTTATATTTTCTACAGTTCCACAGTTCCAAAATGGGTACATAAGGCCATCATCCCGGTAGTGAAGGCCCTGGACAGGTACGTTCCTCAGCCGTACGCGGGGGAGATCCGTGGCATGGCCTCGGTCCTCGGAGGAAATTTGGCCGACATCATCATTCTCAACTTTGCCTACGAGATCACTGCGTACGTATGAGCTCCAATTTGTCTAAAAATTGGTCCAATCCAAAGCACAATGTTGATAAGCTTAGTATTTAAACATATGCAAACCTAATGGAGTCCACTCATTAATTCTAGCTAACTTTCTGCATCTGTAGATTTTGCACGAGCATCCTGGCTCAGGACAAAAGAGGAAATGTGTATCATGGCAGGAATCTGGACTATCCACATCCTTCTCTGAAGAATCTGACTGTTAACTTAATTTTTCACAAGAATGGGAAGGTACAGTACACCTCCAAGGTCGTACAGCGGACTGCTCACAAATAACTGATTTACATGTTGTCCACTTTATTAGGTGTTTCATGATCAAAATACCCCACAGATCTGTCATTTCACAATCATTGCCGTTTCAGAAAGAAAAGGGAAAATAAAATATCTGAATGCTGGGGTATGCAGATATTTTATTTCCCCTTTTCTTTCTAAAATGGTGTCCTGTGATTTTTGACTCACCCTGTATATCCAGAAGTAATAGCAGCAGTTCCTAACTGCTTATACTTTTGTTATGAAATGAAAGGTTTTATTGTCAGTTTAAGAGTACCCTAACCTGGTTGACTGAACATGCTCATCTGTGCAAAGTAGTAGAAGAACAAGGTGTAACTGTTTTGTATTGGTACGCTAAGGTGGCGTACCTGGGAACTTCATTTGCTGGTTACGTTGGTTTGTGGACGGGACAGAGTCCTTATAAGTTCAGTGTGTCCGGTGACCAGAGAGGTGAGACTACTCATGGTGGGAAAAAAAATGATACAATTTAAAATTTCTTGCTGTTTTCAACTTTGTTTTTAATTCACCAGGAACGGAGCGCTGGTGGAACTGGTGGAAGAACTTTGTGTCCGCTTTCCTGTTCCACAGGTCCCCCGTCAGCTGGCTCCTGAGGGAGGTCAGTACGTTGCAGTTTGTTTCTCAAAGACAGGAATAAACAGGAGGAAATTAAAGTAATTGTGTGTAACTTATGCAGACTCTGGAGGAAGCAGAGGACTTTCAGGATGCAGTCATGCGTCTGTCAAAAACCCCCCTCATCACAGGGGTGTATTACATCGTGGGCGGAGTGCGAGCCGGGGAAGGGGTCATAATCACCCGGGACCGAGCAGGCCCCGTGGATATTTGGCCACTGGATCCACTACATGGAGGGTAAGGAGACGACGGTGCGTGTCAGTGTAGTTACACAACTGAGCAAACATTTAATGGTGTTTTCCTGACTTCTTTTTTTTAGATGGTACAGAGTGGAGACGAACTTTGACCACTGGCGTCCCACACCGCCGTCAGATCATCGAAGGTGGATCATCTCACATGACTGTCACACATTTCTAATGTCTCAATCACCGTTGGGTCACTGTTCTGCTTCTTTTTAGGGAAGTAGCATCCAAGGCACTAAACACTACTGGCCAGGCTAACATCAATATGGATAAACTTTATCAGGCAAGTAGGGGCAAGTTCAAGAGAAACGCAGAGACAGCACATTTCTGAAAATCCCAGATTGTGAGTGTTTGGACTGATAACAGAGCCTTCTCCTTCAGGTGCTGACGCTGAATCCAGTGTGTAATAGGTAAGGAGGAAGTTTGTGCTTTATTATACTCAATTTGTGTGTGTGTTAACAAATCATAGCAGATACTGAGATGGAGTAGTTGCATTTAAAGTAGTTTTACTTCCTCTTGTCGCAGTGCAGCAGGTCTAGATGCTTGAGCTTGTAGCGATTTGTTTTTGGATCAGCAGCAGAATCCGTTTTTCAGTCACGTTCCAACACACAAATCTGAAAGTCTTTAGTTTTAGTCTTTAGTTCAGTGAAGTGTTTCATCGTGTCTGATAATATTTGCTGCCTTCTGTTTTGAAAACATCTCAGAAATACCATTTACACGACAGTTATGAGTGCAGCGTACCCTGGAAGGTACTTTACAGTCATCAGAGTAAAGGTACTGATAAGACTTTTAATGTTTTTGAGAAGAAATGCTCTAAAAAAACACGAGATAATAACTCACTTGTTCCTTCTGAACTCCCTTAAGGGCTGCCAGTAAACGGAATGAAACAACAACCAGGACCCAGAGATTCTTCCTGCACATCTGTTCAGCTTTATGACCCAAACGTGTTGCGTGTTTAATCAGAGTGGATGGAAATTTTCACTCAGATTTGATGGAATGGCTTTTAATGTGAGAGCAGTTGTCATAATCGTTTTAGTCGATATTTTAATCCTTTCATTTGTTGTACCAGGAAAAAAGAATCAAACTTGAAAATGTGAAATTAAGTCCTAATTTTAGTGTTGGTCCCCACACCAACTAAAAAAGAAACAGTAGTCAACAAAACTCACCTGCCTGCTTCACTCAGTGAGAGGAAGATGTGTTGCTTCATCACCCTACAACAGGGGTGTCAAACTTACTTTCACAAAGGATCACATGAGCATTATGGTGACCCTTAAAGGGCCAGTTGTAATTAACTTTGACGTTTCATGTTTACCTTTAACTGAACACGAAACATCACGTTCCTTGTCTCATTGCTACAGCCGAGCACCGCTAACAAACAATAACTGAGCTCTATGTGGTTTTTCATGCACAGAAACAGCATTGGAACACGCCCTCTTGTAAATACTGAAGAGTATTTTGTGTACGACTGACTAAATGTGAAAAAAACCCAAAACAAAACAGAAATACTGGTAACAGTAAAAGAAAGTTTTTACTCACTCTTACGTTGTGGTGAGTAGCTGTCGACTTAAATTGTGAACTTTCTCACTTTCTGACAGGGAATTCCCTGTTTAAAATCACAACTTATAAGTGGGGAAATTCCCACTTCCCAGTATAACTGGGCCTTAGCAAAGGTAGCCACCATTGGGTGGAGGGGCACAGGGTTCAAAAGTGGCAAGTAGCAGGCAAAATTTGCCATGTAAAATTTCCATTTAACAGCTACCAGCTGCTGGCTATTTTTGAACCCTGTGCCCCTCCATACTGGTGGGATGCTGTCATTTTACGGGTAAAATAATTGACTTGAGATACGGGGGATGTAGGTTTAAGCGGATTACACTTATTTTAAGACATTAATACGTCTATGAAGCTGTCACGGGCCAGATTTGGCCCGCAGGCCTTGAGTATTTTTACTGACCCTGTCTGGTTCCAGAAAACCAGTCATTTGCATAAATTTTCTTCAATCAGAAACAAGAAGTAGAGAATTTCTTAGGTCTCCACCCACTTAGAATTAGCTGCAGAGCTTTCATCTAAATTCTGCAAAGATGGCTTTGAAATGTTGAAATGTTTATGCAAATACTGGACTTGTTGCAGTACAGTGGGTCAAAAACTAATAGCCAAACATACTATTTGACTCATGAGCATTTATAATGGATCTAAGACATGTTCGAATTTTATTTTCATTTTTTACCAGCCTATTTAAAATCTATATGTACACTGAAAAACTGAGTCTTTCTTAATCTGACACAGAATGACATATGGAACCGTTATAGAAGATATTTATGCGTTACTTCTGACCTGATTCCTAGAAATGTTTGCTTCATTGATAAAAACAAAAAGATAAAATATGCATAAAATAAAAAGTAAATTGTATTCAACTGATTGAATACCCTATAAAGACAGCATGTGAATGTTTGAAATTGAAATGTGTGCAATTAGTTCCGAATAAAAACTTGTTCATTTTGTAAGCATATGGTGTAAATATGAAAATTGGGTCACAATTTAAAAAAAATAAGACTTGGTTTTCTTAGTGCAATGATAATTTATATGCATATCATTTTAACCCTGTGTGAAAGGTCCTGGAGAGATTAAAATAAAACCTGCACTAACTGCACCTCACTACAGCAGCAGACAAAAAATGTCCTGAAATGTATTTCTGCTTGTAGAGTTTTGTAACAAACATGACAACAACAATCCAGATTAAACTCATTTTACTACATTTCTGTGTGAATTTCATCTACATACCAGTGTATCTGAATAGCACAGATCTAAGTTCACCTCTGCAGCAGCCACAGATGACAGACTCACCCTGAAAAAGACAAATCTGTGTTTTTTAATGCTATAACTATTTCAAAACTTACTTTTTTCAAGTCTGTAGGAGTTTGTTGCCATTTGAACAACTTTATTTTCAGATTGAGAGCAGGAAGCCAGTGATGTTCAGGCTAGAGGTAGACTGATCAATCAGATGACCGGTTAATTAAACAAATCTGTTGCCATTTTTAAATAATCTGCATCATCCAATCACCCATACATGAGCAAAGTAAGCCGATTCACAGACAGGCACAGTGCTGTGATACAATGGCAGGGGTTAGGTTTAGGGTAAGGAACAGGGTTAGGCTACAGAAATGATAGGAAGTCAATACACAGCCCTAATGATAACAGATAATAACTTGTGTGTGTTTAATGTGTATCTAACTGTGGTACTGGAGGAAAACATTAAAAAGAATGTCTGAAAAATCACAGCTTTAATTCTGAACACTCCTACACCAAAAGTTGGCTGTGAGACACCCTCACCCTGATTTTGGGAACTAATTGCAATATTCTACAAACCATGGAAGCAACAAAAGCAATGCCATATGGAAAAATAAGTTATTGGAAGGTATTTAGAGTATTTTGAACAGTATGCTATTTCTAAAATGATCAGACACCATGCTGTCATAATTTGACCAATACGTTTCTTTAGTCACTGTTGTTTTTATTGAATTAAATTGACTTTGTTAACAAGTAGATTGTAATGTGTATGAACCCTAAACTGTTAAAACAACAAGCTAAAAACAATCAACAATAAGAAAAATTGGCTTTAAATTTTGGCCTATGCTCTCCTGATTCCTGAAAACATTGCTTAATTTAAAGCACTGGTTAGCCCATGTGTTAAAAAATTAATGTGAATAATTCATTTTCTGTTTAAACAGAAACGAAGTAAGACAAAGTAAGTAGGTAAGTAAGACGAATTAAACAAAATTAACTGATAAAGGCTTGAAAAGTCAAGAATTCAACTGATTGACAGTCTAACTACAATAAAAAATAAAAATCGACCTAATTCGATTTTTACAAAATAAATTAAAATGCGGCAGTTCTGCTTTTAAATTTAATGAAATAGCTTGAGAATTGGTGGGGTTTTTTTAGCGTCATTCCAATCCATGCTGTACCACTTGGTGGCGGTAATGCACCATACCGTTGGGCTACAACTCAAATAGAAGAAGAAGAAAAAAGGAAGAAGGAGAGGGCGTGGCCGTCGGTCAGAAAAATCACATGATGAAATGACAAAGCAGCCAGCAGCTTCCTGAGTACATCCAGACACACGGCCGCAGGGACATCGGCTATTCTGACACCCAAGATGCTGGCCCTCATAAACAGACTCTTGGACTGGTTCAGGTCGCTGTTTTGGAAAGAAGAGATGGAGCTGACATTAGTTGGTCTCCAGTACTCGGGAAAAACCACATTCGTCAACGTTATTGCAGTAAGTAGCTAATGTTAGCACAGCGGGCCCAGCTGAGGCTACTACCTGTCTGAGAGGAGGAGGAGGTGGTGGTGGAGGAAACTTTCTGTGACACAATATGGTTTAGGTGTTAGGTAGAAAAACAGCAACTGCGCAGCTGGTTAGTCTCTGGGAATAATAAATGTTGTTGCTGTAGTAGTTCCGCACCGTTTTTTGTTTTTTTTAGCTAGCTACTGGAATGACGAACATGTCTCGGTATGACTGCGCGCTGGTCATGTGAGCAGGCGTGTTTGTAATAACTCCCAGTGTGTCAACATCCACAGCGTGTCAACAACACGGAGCTCTGCCCAGCAGTACGATACTATCTGAAAATATCTGGTGTAATAAGCTGCCTGGGCGGGTGGCACAGTGGTGAGACTGTCACTTCTCAACGAGAAGGTCGCCTCCCAGTATTTCTGTGGGGAGATTACATTTTTTTGGTCCCCCCCTTCGACTAAAAACAATCATGTTAAGTTAATTGGTACCATGACATTTAAACTGTCCTAAGGTGTGAGTGATTGTGGTTGTCTCATTTGTCTCCACGTGTCCCTGGGATGGACTGGAGACCTGTCTATGGTGTCTTCTGCCTCTCTCACACACAGTGACTGCTGGAGATGGGCACCAGCTTCCCTTGATCCAGAAAAAAAAGGTTCTGGTAAAGATGGATAGATGTCTTTCATGTAGAAATAAGCATCGTACATAACTGGCTTTGTTTAAAGGTAGCGGTCTTCCTGTTGGTGGATGTTGTCAAAGCTGTCACCCCTCCTCCTCCCAGATATTTGACTTTTTGTTCAGTCAGTGTCTTCAGACACTTGTGTAGTTCCGGTTCTGGCTAGTTGGCTTTTAATATTTGTTTATAACGCCCAAGCCTTGGACCAATTGAGCAATCCAGTGGGATTATAGAGGAAAGGTTAAATCACTCTGGTGCCCTTGTTCTAGTGTAGTGAAATGTTTTTCTTTAAAGAAAATCTATTTCTTTCAGCTTGGTGGTAGTTAGACACAATATGTTTATTCTAAACAAACCTACCCCACACAATCTTTTACAAAAACCATAAAGATAACATTTTAAAATGCATCATGAGCACATTTATAGCACACTTTGCTATGCAAAGTAGCTGTAGACTGAATGTATCATTGAGTTGACATGAAACATGCTATTAAAATGCATTAAAATGTTGTTTATTAAAGTTTGGTTTATTCAGAGATTCAGTAGTTCCTTATTAGATTTTTTTTTATGTGAGAAGGGAACATAAATATTCTTCTCCACATAATGTTATCCACTTCCTGTAGGGAAAACCCACAAGCCAAACCATCAATCTTTATTTTCACAAGTATGTAGGTCTGCTATAGGCTGTGGTTAGTAATAATAAAAGTGGAGCTGGCTTCCAAGCTGGTACCTCAGAATTTATTGAGGGTTTCACCCCAAATGTAAACAGCAACTTAAATAAAAGCTTTTTGGAGCCTTGTGTTTGTTCATGAACAGCCAAAGGCATCAGAACTTGTCAGGTTGCATTTCATTTTCCTGAGGTTTGAGGATCCTGAACAGACTGACAAAAAGAAGCATTTTTCAGGTTAAAGAGGCCAAATAACGTCAACCACCTGAGTTACTCTCCTTGTTTCTGTCTGTCTGAGGAGTAATGAAGTTCCACAGAAAGCAAAGAGCTGGGCGTGGTAGTGGGGTTGGGGTCCTGCTCTGCAGATGTGTAAACATTTTCAGCTTGTTGGCTTTAAAAGTTTACTACACACTTTTGGCTCTTCAATCATTGCTTGCAGCTGAAAAGGCAAAGCTGGACATAAATAATGATTTTGCCCGTGTTTCTGTGTATGTCTATTAGCAAAATGTCTCATGAACCACTGGAAGAATTTGAATGAAACTCAAAGTAATCATTCTACTGCTGAATGACTTTTAGTGTCCGTGTAATTTAAGATGGCTGCCACAGCTGGCTAACTAAAAACAAAAAAGTTTCCCAACTGTTCATTTTACAGGCATCAGGTTAAAACTTGATAGTAGTGACTGAGAGTCATTCAAAACACATCCTCTGAGAGTGACTGTTCATATTATCACAGGATCACGGCTATTTTCAGTCATTCCTCAAAATAAGATGATTAAAGTTTAAAACTCTGGCATTAAAGGCAACAGGCAATGTGAATTTCTTCATTGAATGCTGTTTTTTATTTAGCATCTATTTTTATACTTGATACTATACATACATTAGTCCACATTGCAAAATAACAAATTGTGAATCACTTAAAAAAACTTAAACCTTGGACTGTGTGATGACATCATCACATCATCGTGATTCAAGGGGTAAAAGAGTTTCTAATCCATCTTGGGGAAAATATTCATCATAACCAAATCATTTCTTAATTTCCTCGCAGATATGATTCTCATCTTTGTGAGGCCTTCGGGTCAAACAGAAACAATGCAGCGTTCACTAATGTGTTTGCCTTTTGTTTTTGGTTTGCCTCGTGCAGTCGGGACAGTTCAGTGAAGACATGATTCCCACAGTCGGTTTCAACATGCGGAAGGTCACTAAAGGCAACGTAACGATAAAGGTAAGCCGATTTTCACAATTGTTTTTACAGAAACTAGAATTGCTCTGCCTGAGTTATTTTAGATAAATGCATTTTACTTTCTGGTGCAGCAACAGTGTAATGACTTGTTTGCCAAAAATGTTGTACGTCTGACTGAATTTTCTGTGTTTTTGTTGGTCAGATATGGGACATAGGTGGGCAGCCTCGCTTCAGAAGCATGTGGGAGCGCTACTGTAGAGGAGTCAATGCCATTGTGTAAGTTTATTGATTTGTTGTCGAATACTTGAAAAGGTTTTGCAAAACTTAAATCTTAATATTTGATTATTTTATTTTCTCACGGGTTTAACGCGTGACTGACTCTGACCGGATTCATTCACTCACATATGAATTAATTTCTTGCAGTTACATGGTGGATGCAGCAGACCGGGAGAAAATAGAAGCTTCAACAAATGAACTGCACAACCTTTTAGAAAAACCACAACTACAAGGAATTCCTGTAAGAGACTCTTTGTGATCTTTGGGGGAAAACAAATCCCTAAAACTTCTGGCGTTTCTGGTCTGATCTTGAAGTAATACTTGTGGGTGGAGTGATTTAACTCAGAATTGTTAATGACTGCACGGCAGCACATAACCACATCTTTGTGATTCAGGGTTAATCATGTTTCACTCGGTGCTTTTGGTTTTCTTTTGAGCAATACAATTTTAGATTTGACATTTAGGTTATTAATTGGAGGCCATCCATCACTTTGATTTATCACTCAATCTGTTAATTTTGTTCTAATTACAAGGACTCTTCCTGTGGCCAATTCAAATGTGATACAATTGATTCTTTTCTGCATAAGCAATTGATCCCTAAATGTTGTTTTTGCAATCATTTTTCCTTTTAGGTTCTTGTTCTAGGAAACAAACGGGATTTATTCAACGCACTTGATGAAAAGCAACTTATTGAAAAAATGTAAGAAATATTTGTTTTTATCTAGTGTTTGTGTGTCTCAAACCTTGTTGGATGAAAAGAGAGGCAGCCTTTGGGTCCATAATGGGAAAAGGTTTGCATTTAAAGCTACACTGCAGCTCTTCTTTCTCAGTTCACATTTTTGCACAGATCTGATTTTTTTCCCCCTTTCTCATTCACATTCTAATTTAAATAAGACCTCCATCAGACTTCAGTGTGAACATTCCACAGCCCTGAAACTACCCATATGCATAGAAGATTATGTGACATCACACGCAGCACTCTGTGTTTACAAATGTAAATATAGATGCTTCACATGTTAGTATGTGTGGATCAATTCTGAAGGGGGTTTGCTATTAGAACAACAAAACTTTAATTTGTCGTGTTTGTTTCATCCAATGTTTACTTTCTACCTTGTCGCTTCCTGCAGACTCTTTTGGAGGAAGAGTAACTGAAAGTAGTGGCAGAAACAAACTCAAGTATACTATCATCATGCTAGTATTACGATCCAACTCATTGGTACATCACTGTTTGGATCGTGTGTGTGTAAAGTCATTCAGGACATGTCAAATTTGAAAAACTTGAGAGAAAAAAACGAAGCAACTGGACTTCTGTAGATGAAGGCGTGTGAAGTTCAGCACTTTAAACTTTATGATATTGGTATGTTTCATTACACAGAGGCAAAAGGTCGGAGTTGGAATTTTTTGAACATAGCCTATATGTGCTTTATGGGTGTTTGATGTAATGCCTGATTGTTACCAACTTGTTTTTTGCTCTCCCCCCATTTACCTTTTCAACCTTTTGTAGGAACCTGTCTGCTATTCAGGACAGAGAGATCTGCTGCTACTCTGTTTCCTGCAAAGAGAAAGACAACATTGGTAAATATCAGAGCGCGACTGCGGCTCAGGAGGTAGGGAGTTCATCCTGTCACCAGAGGGTTGCCGGTTTGAACTCTGTCCTTCCCAGTTGTTGTGTGTCCTTGGGCAAGACACGTCACCGCCTGCTGCTGGTGGGCCGAGGGCCCGGTGGCGCAGATGCATGGCAGCCTCGCCTCCGTCAGCGAGCCCCAGGGCAGCTGTGGCTACAATGTAGCTTACCACCATCAGTGTGTGAATG
>JAVKLF010000110.1:18483986-18494971 GCA_034783495.1 Millerichthys robustus | reverse complement strand
TAAACAAGCAACGGTGCACTGGTTTCTGAATGTTGTTGTCCATCATGCAGTGATTAATTGGAAGAGCTCATACACTTGGTTGCAAGATGTGTTGTTTGAAGGCAATATTTGCTTTTCTTTTGTATTTCAAATGCTTTGGCTCAGTTAGAATCTTTTGCAAACAAAATGTGCCACTTTGACCATCATTGCCACTGTTTAGGCCTGTGTGTTATCTGTTGTGCAGTTTGAGATGACTGCTGCATTAAAGCAATCAAGAAAAACTGCTACAAGAACGGACCGGGGCAACAGAAGGCTGTACAAAGTTTGAGGTAAGAATAAGAAAAGGCCACAGGAGTGCATTGCAACTACAGTAATAAGATTATTTGGCAAGAGGTCAGTAAGCGATCTCGGTATAAAAATAACATTTTAAGAGAAGATGAATCTCTGAATTAAAGATGTGCAGTCTAAGAAAATCTGACCAAAAATAGTGGAACAATTTAAGAATAATGGTCCTCAACAATACATTGCTATGACAGAAAATTCAATCATGTACAGTTCATAATAGCATCAGAAAATCTTAAAAATCTGGAGAAATCTCTGAGTGCAAAGAAGAAGAATGAAAGTTAATATTGGATGCTGTGATCTTTGGGCCCTTATGGGTCATTGAATCAAAACAGGTCTATTTATTTTCAGAATATCACTGCATGAGCTCAGAAACACTTTCATAAATTACAGACTGTAAAATCTCTATGACATGGATTTAAGTTGTTTGACCCACATACAGATCAGCTCAGGAGGCAGAATGAAAAAATAAGAGTTTATTGAAGGGAAAAGGGTACTGGGAGTCTGTTTGCCGACAATCGGTCGGGTCTCGGAGTGATTGCGAGAAGGGGAGCGGACAGGTCGAGCGGGGAAGGCAGAACCAGTCGTGTGCAGGAATCCAGGCGGCTCGAGTGACGCGAAGCGATCGGCTTCAGGCGGCGTGACACTCGAGCGGAAACAGGTAAGTTGGTGGAGTAGGTTCGTAGACGGCTGTGAACGACAGCAGAGGGTAAGTAAACATAAACTTAGTCTCACTTACTTGCAGGCTTGACGGTACCATGAGTAGGTAAGAGTCCCGCGGAGAATGACTGGTCTCCACTCCCTTTTAACCCAGCTCCCAGGCCGTCATGATTAGATGCACCTGTGGAGAGGCGCAGCTGATGGCAATCACCTCCGGACCTAGGACTGAAGCAGACTCAGGACAACTCAGACTCTGACACTCAATAAAAAAAGTTTTAAAGTCTGCCTCTCTGATGTTATGGGGGTGCATTAGGCCTGGTTCTTGGTCCATGAGAAGTGAGAAATTGAGTTTTGATGATGAGGTTGTGTCATGGGAATTGTGTATTTTACTTCTTGCGCCTTCAGCTGAGTCATAAAAGTGTATACAGGTTGTAGAACAACATATGTTCCCTTCTGAACATCAATTTTAGGGAAGTCATTACACAGGTCAGACCAGAGTGCTGAACTGACCTGCCTGCAGTGCAAACCTCTGTCCAATGTAGAAACGTTGCTGCATCATTAAACTAAAAACCCAGCAAAAAAGAGCCAAGACTGTTGAAAAGCTAGAATCTCACATCGGACAAGAATGGAATAACATTTCTCTCCTAAATCTCCACAACTGGTCTCCTCACTTCTTCACTGCTTCACAGTAAATAATTATAAACCCTGTGGTCCAAACTTGTGTCCCAACTCGTTTAGAAATGAGCTGCTGCCATAAAATCTAAAATAACCCTATTATCCCTCCAAAATTATATAATTTCTTAATTTAAACAAGCGATATGACTATATTTCATTGTGAATAAATTGTGATGTTATGAAATTTGCAAATCTTCACATTCTGATTTTATTCTAACTTTATACAATTGGAGTTGCAAATAGGTTGACTGAATAAATAAAAAAGTCCTGAAGAAGAAGTTGTGTTTCCTTTGGAGACATTAGTCTGAGAAGTTCTATTTAAACTTTGCCAAAACACCTTTAAAAAGTCTCGGAGTCTTGGCCTTTATGAGGAAGACAAGTCAGGCTGAACAGTTTTTTTTTCTGACCACGATGAGCTGAGAACTAAACACATCACAACGTTTCCCTCCAGTTCTGACAGGCTCAATTGTGTTTCAACATTTAAACTCTGAACAGAATGAAAGGCAGATAATGCAGGTGTGAAAGGCATCTGAATAGAACGGAATTAAAAATGGGGAGGAAATGTTTAATTTTCTCAATGAGCTTTAGAAATTTGTCCCAGCCAGTAAGTATGTGACATTGAAGGATCCAATCAGTGTTTGAATAGCTTGGCAAATTAAGCATTTTTCTTGTACCATCAAATGAAATAAGTTTTTCACTCTTTTTAGAGAACGTCACGGGGTACATAACTAAGATAAAAGTTTTAATTTCTGATAAGTTGGATCCAACAATTATTACATTGTTAGGGCTCCAAGTCTCTAAATTGAACTCGGCAGGTCAAATACTCAATAGAAATAGAAGCCAGTGCTGTATTAAACTTATCATGCATGAAATGCCTAAAGGAAGTAATATTTTTTATCTCCCTGATAAAAACTTCTTGAAGTAAAGTGAATGTACTGCCACTCACTTGAGAACACATGTTGGCTCCTTTCAGGCCAATTCTTGTAGAAAATCTTTCCTCCTCACCTCATGTGTGGGCGGCAGATGGAGGCTCGCTGGTTGTCACAGAGATAGACGATTGAAGTGCAGGTGACCGATTTAAAGCAAGCAAGCAACTCCTCCGTGAAAGACTGCACTGAAGCAGCTGCAGACAGGATCTGAAATCTAACACGCAGATGCCTCGTGTTCACATGTAGGTGCTTTTATTTTCATTGTTCTGCATCACAAAACTTTCATTTATACCAAATTAAAACGCTCATTTCTTTAAGCTTGCATTCAACATTGCAATGTTTTAGACAAAAGTCCCATATGATTCGTTAGTGCTCAGATTATGTGTTGCTGAGGACACTCAGCTACTACCACACCAAATTTTAGCACAATATCTGTAAAACCGAGTAAGATGTAATCATTTTTATCCTGGTCTAAGGGTGATTAGTTTTACTGATCACCTTGAATCGGATTGATTTTAAAAGCAAATCAATTACAGTTAGATATTCTATGAAAACTGTTTCATATTTATGTGCATTTCCATGAAAATCCATCCAGTGGCTCATAAGACATTTTGCTAACAGACAGGCAAGGCTCAGATTGTGGCTCAGTTGGTACAGCTGTTGCGTTCCAGCGAGGAGGTTGCCTGACCGAGTCCTGCCTGAGGACATTTCTGGGCAGAGTTTGCATGTTCTCTCTGTGCATGTTGGGCATGTCTCACAGACCAAAGACAAGACTGTTGGAGACAAACGAGACAAACAACCAAACAATTTAGAGTTAGCAATGAGCCTATGTGTCCCTATGATGGTCTTGCAACTAGTCACGGGTGTACCCCGTCCCTCGCACTGTGACTACATGGGCACCAGTGACCCTGGAAGGAAGAAGCGTGTTCAGGTAATGGATGGATGGATGGACAGACAAGGCAGAGTGAACAATTAATAACAAAGTTTTAAACACAGATCTCATGGGATCTGGTGGTGCCCACTGACATAATCTCTCAGCTACTACCACACCAAAATCTCCAAATAAATAGAATTTATTGTGTTTGAATCATTTTTGTGTTTGCAAAGGTTAATTGGCTGAATCTAAAGATTATGCAGTTCTAAATGTCTGTGTAAAATCTGTCCATTTTTCCATGGGGTATTTTGCTAACAGACACAAGTACAAACAAACACAAGCACACACAGGCACATATACATTATTATCAAGGTGGCAGCTGATAAGTTCATAGTACAAAAGCTTGACATTTTGCATCATCAGTAAGTAAAATAATGGCAGTGTGATGGAGAACTAACAAACTAAAAACAAAAACAAAAAAAAAACGTTTGATGGCATCAACTGAAATGGACTTAGCTTTCTCCATGAGCTCAACTCAGGTCGACTTGGTGTGGCTTCAAAGTCTTTCCAGTTGGTTCTTAGGACCTATTGGGTTGAGGTTCCATGTGAAACGAGTCCAGATGAAGATTTGGTGTCAGCAGACTGCAGGTCATTGATTGGCCAGAGAGAGGTGTCAATCATGAGAGCACCTCCTTCACAAGAATCAAAATTACAGTTTTTAAACCTTGAGACCGCATTTGTTTCTGTGATTTATTTTTTTTTAAATCCATTAAAATGGCAACATGTAAACTAACAGCATGATGCCATGAGGAGGTACAGACATTTTTGTGCTTGTTGGCTAATGACTGAATTCAGGGGGAGCTGGAGCTCATGGACTTGATTTACAGGCTTTGGCCAGTAAAGGATATCTTTACTATAAAAATAAGAAAGAAAAAAATGTGTAATTCTGTATTGTTTTATTTTTATTGTGATGTATACAGAAATGTAAATAGGTGTGATTTTAGTAAAGGTTGAAATGATAAAATATATACATTTTTGAAAGCTGTGGCAGAGAATGATGACTGTTTTGTGGCTTTGTTTAACTTATTTGCCCATTGCTGTATTGTATTTGCTTTGGACAGAGAAAAAAAAAAAACTTTGCAAAAGTTTTGATCCCGCCCAAATCAAGGCAGCACTTAGGTTAAATGGAAACGCACCAGGACTGTGTAGAGCTGAGTAGAGCTGACCGGCGTTGTGGTTAGACTGAAGGCATAAAAAAACAGCTTTTTTATCCAAACTGAGGCTGATCAAGGGGCTGTCTACGACAGGTAAGATACTTATTGTTTATAATGTCTCCATAGGACCCCAGTTCAAAAGAACCTTTTTTATATTTTCAGCACTTATAAAGCTCCAAAAACGTGCAGTAACTTCGCTGACTATGTGCAGAGGAAGTGACAGATATTTGTGCAGGTGTTCGGCCTGACAGCCCCCCTCCCAGGCTGGGCTGAGGGGCGGCTCGGCTAGCTGCTGCCCGCCCCCTGGGTGTGTTCAGGGCCGCATCCACCTGCTGGCGCCCAGCCTCTCCTCTCAGTCAGGAGCTCCAAGTTTCGTGCGGCGCGCGCGCTGTTCCGCTGTCCGACCTCCTCTCACACCGCGGCGACTTTCTGCTTCCTGTTGCGTGTTTTCTGCTCTCTTCTTTTCTCCCACGAGATGTGGACTGCGCTGCTGCGACGACAGCACTTCATCTGCCCGCGGTTTGGCAGAATGATGAATTAAGGAAAACCTTCTTTATTTTATTCTTCTTCTTATTTTTTACCTCTCCTTCCGTCTCTCGGCTCCGGGGCCAACACACAGGTGCGAAGGACCCCTGCACCCCACCCGGAGCAGAGGACTGTCGAGAAGCCACGCGGGGGGGATTATTTTCTTTTTCTTATAATTGAGTTCAGCGTCAGAAACAGAAACGGAACGATCTGTTGGGAATTTCAGGCTTGCAGGGTGGATCTGAACTTCAGCTGTAAGGTGAGGCTGATTCTAATTGTTTCCCTTTATTTGGAGTCTCAATTTAAACAATCAGCATTAAGGTTGATCTATTTGTATGAGAGCTTTTCAGTAATATTCTAATTATTTCTAAGCTGTCCGCCTTAGTTTGAGTTTCTTCCATAAACGGGGGGAAAAATCCACATAATGAAGTATTTATTGAATGTGTCCGCAGTTTACTGCGCGCTGTAATACCACAGCAGACTGTTTACAGTTCTGCCTTCAATGTGTGGCCAAGACTGCCAGTCTGTCACACTCATCTAGTCTCTGCAACATCAACACTTCTTCCTTTTAAAAAAAAATAAAAATCTTTGTTTTAAATTTAGAAATGTCCATGCTGTAGGCTACTCAGTAATTGTTCTGAATAATAATAATAATAAAAATCACATAAAAGCAAAGAAATGGATTCTATCTCCATATAAATTTTTATTTTTATTATTATTTTAGATTTTGGCTTCTGAATAATCTCATGTAATGTTTCTAACATGCACCAGAAAGGACTTGGCTGGAACTGTGAGAAATAGCTTATCCTAATACTTCATTGTTTTTATTGCAATTTGTTTTTTTGTTTAGTTTTTTTTTTACTTTGTACATGTCCTTATGTGTTCTGAAAGGTGCTTTATAGATGAAATAAAAGTGAATTATTAGTGTTCCAACAGCTTTCAGTGAAACTTGAAATGGGGAGAGGAGGTATTTACCAGTGGTATAATGTGGCAGTGAGTCTTTCCCAATCTGCACTTGTTTGATTTTTGGCTGCTTGTGTGAAGGACTTGGCCTCTGTCTCAGGATAAACAGCTGGATGGTTAACAAATTGTCAGTAAACAGTTGAGGTTTAAACAGCTGCACTATGCTTATAAATCGGCCCCGACCTACAACAACTCCGAGGTCTCTAAAGGTGTGTTTGAAAGCTCAGTGTTGAAGGGGTGGGGAGGCTTTTTTATTATTTTAGAAACTGCGTGAACCCAGTCAAAGAGGGGAAACGTTACATGTTGGTAAAAAAAAAGATCTGTAAACTCTGAATAATCAGACATAGTAGATGGTCTCTGTTGTCTATCATTCGTTAACTTGATTTAAGACTCTAATATTCTGCTTCACTCAAGCCGGTCGATCCTTTCTTAATCTTTTCACAACAAGTAAAACTGATCTACTCATTTGCTCCAATCACAACCTTATTTTAAAATCTGTCTTTCTAATAAGAGCTGCTGTAACCTGGCATTAGGTGAAGCTGGAATTACAGAGCAGCAGCGTTGCACGGGTGTGGTGTCATGAAGCAGGAATGTGTGAAAGAGAAAAAGAAAGAAGGAGAAAATAAAAGCTTTTCTCAAGAGAGTTGCTTACGGTTCCTCCACCAGTTTGTCACACTCTGGAAAACAAACCTAATTTTTACCAAATGGAAGTGTGTACACATAGCTGGGAGCTTGGCTCCACTTTGTCAGGGCTCATCAGTTTTTACGATGCTCCCAGAAATCTGGGTGGAATATCTGCACCTCAGCGCTGAGTCGCCCAAACACTCACAGGGCCCCTGGGAGCCGCTGATTTGACATGTCACATAAATCCATAAACAAAACCAGACTTTTAATGGGAGACAGTTTTCTCTCTCTCTCTCTCTCTCTCTCTCTCTCTCCCTCTCTCTGTCGGAAGGGAAGTTAAGATGGCATCTTCTCACGTGTTTTGCTTTTGCCTCTGCAGACTAAAAAAGGAGAACAGACAAAGTTTGGGTGCAGTTGGTCCGCCATGAAGATGGATGGTCTGTGGACAGTCCTCACCCTCCTGGTTCTGTCCAACTGGGCTTCTGGGAATCAATTGAGCAACGATGCTCTTGCTGCACCCCGCGTTTTCATCTCCTTCAAAGGTAAGAACCCAACTGCCTCGTCATCGTTGGACAAATTATGAGGTTCAGGCGATTGCTGATTAAGTCATACTTTTGCCAACTCATACTTACTGGTTGACTTTTTGTACTTTTGTTTTAGTCGTGCATAATACGTGTGTGTGTGTGTGTGTGTGTGTGTGTGTGTGTGTGTGTGTGTGTGTGTGTGTATATATATATATATGCATACATATACAAACAGTTAAATATTGATTAATCTAATAAATCTGTATTTAATTCACACTTTAACATATTAATTATAATAAATGCAATTTTGAATTTGATTGCAGCAACACATCTCATAAGAGTGTAAAGGAGCAAATGATTATGTGAAATGGCAGCCGGTCAGGAAGAGGACTGGGTAAAAAAGAAGATTTTAGAAAGGCTGAATTTCTCAGAAGTAAAGATGGGTAGAGGTTCTTCATCTAAAAATTGGAATAAATTTCAAAATAATGTTCTTCAATAAAAAAAAGTGAATACTTTGACCATCCCATCATCTACAGTTTCTAATAATATAAAAAGATTGAAGGAATCTGTAGAAATCTCTGAGCTCAAAGGATAAGACTGATTCTGTGATGGACATCTCCACATGAGATTTGCAAATCAGTGTGTTTTTTCTTTCTTTCTTTCTTTTTTGTTTTATTACATTTAACACAATGTCCCACTTTTCGGGATTCAGGATGGATATATTATTGGAGTCCCATGCAAATGTGTCTATTTTTGTCCTAATATTGTTTTTTTTCTTTTTCTTTTAGTATTTGGTTATTATAAGCAAGACTTTTACAAATTGTACTCCAGTAGATTAAGTCATCACTGTTTGGACTGCTGCCAAAGTGGTTCTGTAGAGACCCACAGCAGGCCATTACTTTTTTTGTACCGGTGGGTGTGAAGTGACCAAAGTGGTAAAAGGACGACCTAAAGCCCGGAGCTGTTTTGAATAATTTCCAACTGTTTTGGTTCGAAGCTGCTTTTTAAAACTCTGCTGTGTTTGTTGGATTGAACAACTGAAGACATGACCGTTGCATAACTGGAGCAGTTGTGGTTTTGCAAAGTGGTGAAATATTTTGCATAGGAAGAAAACTGAGAGGACTGTAAACAAATCATTGCATGTTTGGATGCTCTCCACTCTTCTCCCCCATCCCCGCTTCACTCTCCACCCCCAACTCAGACGTCCAGGAATTGTAATAACCACCAGATGCTTTCGCTGGCATATTTTATTGCACAGACAATTAAAACCCAAACAGGGGGTGTGCATCATTTTTATTTTTCTAAAGCCCCCCAAAAAATCCAAATTTTCAGCAGAAATTGAGACTTGTAATAACTTTAATGCCATTATGTGACTGTTCCCTGGTGAGACAGATGTGCGCTTTCGGAGGATGTGCAGATTAGGTGATGCGGGTTGCTGTGGTTCTCCGGGACGCAGAGGGAGAGACGGTGTTTTTTCGAGAGCAAATTGCAAGGCTCAGTCGAGCAGAGCGACGTCTCCGGGGGGCCGCTCACCGATCAAGCCTTTGATTAGCATCCAGAGAGCGGCTGAGTGGGGGGTGGGGGGGTTGTTTGCTTTGCTTTCCCCACCGCTCTGTGGTAGTACAAGTTGACTTAATTAAGTGGACTGGCACGACTCATTGTTAAAGGCGTTTTCCTGCTTTAATCAAGTCGGATTTAACACACCACTGAGCTCGCTCTTAGAGCTCAGCAGATTCTTCTTTTTAACATTTTCCAGATTTCATTCTAGTCCGAAGCTGTGTTGTTTTTCACAGAAGTGGTGTTTGAGTTTAATTAAAAACTTACTGAGTAGAAAAGCTGATGCACTGGTGGTTGTCTGAACTTTTTCAGACTGGATGTTCGACTTTCAGACTGGACTGCTTTTCTGACTGTGGAGAAGAAAACAAAATCATATATATATATATATATATATATATATATATATATAAAGCTTGACTCTGCTGCTTACCTGTGTGTGTTTGCCTCTCCAGTCAATATGAATTTCACGGTCTACTGCTGCTGCTTCTCTCAGAGGAATGCTCCTTGCTCTCCATTCAATAATATGACTCTCCCTGGCTTAATTGCTTTTTTAGAGGCCCATGTAGTCCTTACTTTGGTGAACTTGCTTCCCTTCTCCTGATGCACTCTCAATGTGTGAAGTTGTTCTCTTTTGTTTCTTTGCCTTACCTGTTTGGGAAGCAGTTTGCCTCTGAACTGCAGCTTTACTGCGTCAAAGTATGAGGACAACTGCAGACAATAAGCATGTTTTTATTGTCAAACTGCAGAAAGGAATTGTTTTACAGTAAGTTTGAACTGTCTAAGAATTAATCTTTGTGCCAGTGGCTCCCTGTACAACAAATCTGTTGGTATAAAGCTTTGTGTTTCTGTCCGTGTTCCTCTGAACACATGTTTTAAACTCATTAACTCGGTAGCTGAGGAATGAGGTTAGGAACCATGACCTTCGTCTGGGAGGGCCTCAACGTCCCTAATAAAGCAGGTAAAGTAAATCAGGAAACCTAATTTCTCTGCTTTTGCGTCACGTTGTCTGCAGTTTTTTATGACAGGAAAACGCCATCTGTTCTTCACAAAAACCATCACTCCTAAAATGCTGGGCGAGCAGAGGAAGTTGAAGAAAGTGTATCTTTTTTCCACTCATTTGGATCAAGTTAGTGTTTGTAAAGTGTGACGGGTGAAGTAGACTTTGTTCTGCCTTATCATGTTTTCTGTGTTGAGGAGAAAGGGCAGAGATAGAAAAACAAAAAGAGAAGGGTTCCTCTTTTTCAAATAAGTAGCTTGTAATCAATCTCAGGTGAGCAAACTGAGTGTTTCCAAAAACACCCCCACCAAACAAGAAAAAAAAGCTAGAGGGACTGAAATAAAATCCACCCTACATAATCAGTTTGAGCTTTGCTCAGATAAGACTACCATGACCAGCAAACCCAGAGAGACTTGTAGGAATTACAGTCTTACTTTTTGGAGCTGAAGGAGGACGATGTCCTTCCCATTTCATCTCCAAAACATTTGACATCAAAATCAGCTAGAAGCTGTTATCAGTACCTGCAAAAACAAGTCAGCGTAATAAAATTTTACAGTGCAGAAATATTGTGTTCTGTTTCAGAACCTGATTTATTAAGTGTCTTGTTTTACTTCAATCTTTGCCCATCATTTACTTTCTGCTCCTTCTCTGTACTGTAGTCACTCAGAATCTAAAACACTAAAACCAAACACCAAAAACAACGCACTAAAACCATGTGTCCCAAGGACAGGTCTTATTGTCAAACTTCAGGTGTTTACCTCTATTTGTTGGAATGCTATATAGTAATAAAGGTTTGTACTCTGAAGGTAAAATAGCAGCAACAGACTCTGACACACAACAACAACGTCTCACACTCATCACTGGAACAAAAGATGAACTATATTTTTACAATCACATTGCAGGTCTTAATGCTCAAACCTAGTTTTTGTGATTGGTTGTTAATGCAATATTTTAAATGCGACTCTCATCAGACTCCATTGTAAACTCTATGGCATTGATACAACCTGCTTGCGCAGAAGGCGATGTGGTGTCACATTTCGGCACACTGTCATGGTCTGTGTCTTGTTTCTAGTGCTGTGTCTGATTGTGTATTTGTCTCACCTGTTGTGCTGTCCCAGGTGT
>JAVKLF010000110.1:18406658-18444828 GCA_034783495.1 Millerichthys robustus | reverse complement strand
GTGTGTGTGTGTGTGTGTGTGTGTGTGTGTGTGTGTGTGTGTGTGTGTGTGTGTGTGTGTGTGTGTGTGTGTAGAATATAGCCTTATTGGCACACACAGGGTCTCATCATTCAACTTAAAATTCCAACACTAATAATCAAAGTGTTTGACCACATGGCTTTTCTGTGCACAGAACTCTTGACAGATGTCAATCACTCTGCTAACCTGTAAACAATTCTTTGGTGGGCAGATTTATTAAACCATACTATATAAATATAGCCAATTTAATGCTGTTAATCTTTGCTTATTGATTTAACTCCTTGTTAAATTTAGAATTGGCCTATAAGACTGGTAAGATCAGATTCTACAGGGAGTCTGTTTTAAAAAGGTCCAGAGTTGGTGTTTATTTTAAGATCCAATGTTGGACAAGTTGATGGCTATGCGTGTTTAGGCGCCCTGCTCTCTTCCTTAGAAACACCCAAAAGCCTTGCAAAAAGTGTTCTTGCTTATGTAGGTACAATACATTTTTTTTTTTTTTGCAGGAACGTTTTATACTTAATGAGAAACTAGCACAGAAATTCAAGGAAGCTCCTCCTCTTCTCTACAGTGCCAGAATGATTTTCTTCGGTCGAGGACTACACTCTACAAATTTAGCTTCACTTACTGTTACCAGACATTTTTATTAGACTGAGCCAGTACACGTTTGGCATTGTCAAATTTGTCGGACGTCCACTGTTTCTGACAGACTGTGCACAAAAACAAGAGAATGGAGGGAACATGCCTCTATAGCCTCCTCTCCATTGTCAAGTCTCACTTAAATCTGGTCATGTCTGTTTTGTTCTAATTAAGTGTGTGTATCTCCTTGGCTGCGTGTTCCTCACTTTGTGGGTAGATTGTCAGCATGCAATCGTTATGGTTTTAATGTCCAGTCTGACTCTTTGTTTTGTTTTGTGTTTGTCTTAACACTGTTTTTAAGTGTGCATTATACAGTGTGCTGCCAGTGTCTCCGAAACCTCCCGTTATATCTGCTCAGCTAAGATGTATCTTTCTTCTTCTGCACATCTCTCCAAGAAGAGTTTGCTAGATGAGTTCTTTGCAAATCCAGCATGTCTCAGTCTATCCACCGGCAAAGTTTTGCTGACGTCAAATCACCAGTGAGCAATACTTTTTCACCCGTCTGAAACCACTGCCGAGGTGGATCCGAAAGCACGGTTGGATTCGGACATGGAAATACAAATGGCCAACACAGAATCGATGAGAACCACTTAAAACCATGCATGTGGAGATGGGGGTTATGCTGCTCGGCTAAGGCATACTCCTTCCCGGACAGCACAGCCATGTTGAGGCATCTATGTTCTGTGCAGTCTCCTCAATGCTATGTCCTTCTAAGAGTTTTTCACTATGTGACTATCTTTACAGGTTTTGCTGGAACTGTACAGATGCATTTTTTAAAACGCCCTTTAGCGAGCTGCTTCTCAATACAATGGTTGAAGCAAAGTGACATCATTGCAGTTCACCTGCTTTATGCTTGCAAAAAAGTTCTGACTAATCACATAATAGTTGAAGCATTTCCCAAAGAAAAAAGTTCTGCTTGGACTCTGTGTCAGCTCTCAAGGTTTCTAGAAAAACAAAATGACCTCATTTATGTCACTCAACCACATCCGCAAAAGTAGATTTCTTCACTTTTCATTGAGTATGCATCTAGCTTTAAGGCCTGACTCTTCGCACTGGACATATTTCCTGCATGGCTTGTTTGTGAGATCTCTGTTCATGTACTGTATGATACAACCAAACACAGCTTATCGTTTGGTTTCTTCTCACAATGTTTTAGATGCACTATCAGCACATATAAAGACAGGCTAACCCAAAAGTGTGGTCCATTGTACACTAAATCTGAATACTTACAAGACTTTTTTGCTCTTTGAGTGAACACGGTTTGTCCAACAATATGTGAATACCAGTTGCTCATGCCTCTCCCTATTGATTGCGAAGGAGTGTGTTTATCTAAGGTGGAGCAGGTGACCTCTGCTGTTGGAGCAGTGGCCTCTCTGCTCTGCTTGTACATGACTGCTGAACCGAGAATACATATCAAACAAACACACAGAGCTGATGGAAGATTGGGTTGCTCTAACATGTGAGGATGTGTCATCTGCTTTGTCTTACCGAAAGGGTTTACCCTTATGACCTTCAGAGTGGTGTCCAAGTAGAAATGGGAAAGTTTAAACACATCCCATTGTTCATACCCTTGTAACCCAACTCTGTGTTCTAAAATAATTATATGTAAATGTCACATTGGTCAAGTTTCTGTTTCCTGACGTCATGCTGGAAGTCCCAAACTGCTACTGATAGGAGGCGTTCTTGATCTTTTGATCCACTCAGGAGGTATTAAGCCATCAACACTGTGTGACAGATGCTCAGTACCACTTGTTTCTAATGTGTAGTATTAAGTTACAACTGTGTTGGTGGAAAATCAGCAGATACGTTCATGTAGCTATGCAGGAGTGGCATGATGAATATGTCAGTTGTACTCGTGTGTGTGTGTGTGCAGGTGTGTGTATGAGTGTTTCTAACTGCAGCTGTCCCTAATGAAAACATGTCTCCCTTCATACAGAGCTGAGGTCCACCAGTACAGCTCATCATTTTGCCTACCTCCTCAACGCATCTGACTACCGTATCCTCCGTATGGACGAGGACCATGATCGCATGTACATTGGCAGTAAGGACCACATCCTGTCCCTAGACCTTCACGACATCAACAAGAGCCCACATATTGTAAGACTTTTTTTCATGCTTCATGTCCCCTTACCATAACCTTAATGTAGGCTGATAATCTAAGAAAAAGATACATCTACTTTTTACATTTACTTTTTTCTTTGTTAGTTCTTGTTAGGATTTTGTTGGATTGCAGCTTTTTTTGTTTGGACTTCTGCTGCAACTTGGTTATGACACTTCCAACAGGGCTGATATTGACCTGGGTGGGTATCCCAGGTTGAACTGTAGTAATAAACTTTCCTCTGTCTAGATCCATTGGCCCGTGTCTGAACGAAGAAGGATGGAATGCCTCGTGAGTGGAAAAGATGCCAATGTAAGTACACATAAAGATTATTATTTTCTCAATAGGTTCAGTCACCTGGGGTCATTTCCACTCTTTCCAAAAATCAATAAAATAAAAACTGAGTTTTTTAGGTACTGCATTAAACGTCATTACCTTTAGTTTAAATGTGGAGAACCTTTAAATAAGAGCCGCTTGTAGGTTTTCAGACCTGGGCCTGTATAAAACTGGTTCCCTCCCGTCTAGCAAAACAAGTCTCCCCATCTTCCTGTCTGGCAGCAATAGGTGCCCTGCTGATCATTAGATATATTGCTCAAATAAATATTAAGAAACATATCCTTATTTTTTATTTGTGTTATTCACAAAGCTGCAGGAGGTGTACCAATATAAAGAGCCTCAGTTGAATTTAATTTGGATTTTTATTGCAGTTTGGTTTACTCCACTCTTTGTTTTTCCAGGAGGAATGTGCAAACTTCATCCGTCTGATTGAGCCGTGGAACCGGACTCATCTGTACGTCTGTGGAACCGGAGCTTACAATCCAGTCTGCACCTTTGTCAATCGTGGCCGTAAACCTCAGGTTAGAAAATAAGACCCACAGAATGCAGAGAGCAAGAAGGTGATCCTCAGCAGATGTAAATGGCTTTCACCACCTGCATCATTATTGGTACGGCTTGCCTACCCACATTTACCCTCCATACACCTTACATTAGCCTTGCTTTATGATGGTTTTCCTCCATCATTAAACCTGCTGTTGGTGCCATATGTCCCCATATTACAAAGCAACCAGAACCCCAGCCTTACCAACACACAGCTGCTGTCCCCAGTGAGCAGTTAATGCTCCTCTGTTTAGTCTCAAACTTTAATAGGTCCTCTTTAATTCTCAAAATCAAGCCAGTTGTAATTACTTTTCCACATTTCCCTTTTAACACCTCAGTCTTCTTTAAATATCACACTTGTTTCCTAATGATGATCAGGGGACTTTAATAAAAGAGCAGTAAATAAAAACTTAACATCCCATTTCTGTTTTCTCTCAGGGTCATGGGGAGCTTGCAAACATGGCTCACATAAAATTCTTGTTACATACAGATCCTGTGTGACCCTCATTAATGAGGGGCTTCCATCCAGTCGCTCACCGATCCATCCACCCCTTCATGCCTTCATCCAGGCCACCCGCCAGACTCAACCATATGAAATGTAGGATAATTGGATGTGGGAACTCCTGTTATGGGGTGCAAGTGGAATTTTTCAGTTCTAGTGCTTTAATGAGAATGGCTGTTATTTTTCCTGGACTAAAACAACAAACAGGTTTAAGTCATGCCCCTGAACTGGACCTTTTTAACCAGATGTCAAAAAGCATTGGAAAGCTGCACAGATTTGAACATAAACACATTCAAACTGCTTGTTATCGTCCGATTTCGCCAGCACAGGATAAGTTCTGAAATGTGTTGGGTCTTGTGGGTTTTATAAACTGTAACAGTAAAATGTTTTGCTGAGGCAGAAGGTTTTCGGGCTGTGTACAGTATGTAACATACTGTGAGAGCCCTTATTGACACAACAGCAGGAGAGGTGACTATTATTGTTGTCTTTTCCACCATCTGGACAAATATAGTTACACACGTTCTCTGCATAATCTCGCAAATACACACAGTCACTTTTATGCATTTTACCAAAGCCCATACCTTCTGTTGTCTTTGAGAAGCTTCTCAATTGCTTGAGGATCAGAAGAGGCTCGCACCAGAGTCAGGAAGGGCCTTGATCCTTCTTCGTCAGTAGCGTAACACCCAGACTGTATTGCTGTTTCCTGTTTTAGACGTCCATGTATCTGCTGATGGCCAGAGGAAGGGCTAGCCGCGCAGCCGAACCCAGTGCGGTACACGAAACACTTGGACTGAAGGTGCGATGTGGGCCCTGTCTCCACCACTGCCTAGAGTTCTGCCCGGGCTGGTGGTTACCATCAGCATGCTCTCATTGTTTTTGTGTCTGATCCCTAATAAGCCCATCGTTTGTTTATCTCAGTAACATTTGGCATGCACCTTCTTCAGTTCATGTACAATCTCAGAGATATGCGTGATTTTTAGAAATGCATTTCATTTCATGTCACGTTCATGTTTAATTCATTCACGTTTTCTTTGTGTGAACTTTGTCATCAGAGCACCCTGCCTCACCCATCACCAGAGCTTTATGTTTGTGCTAAATGCCATGTTTTGCATGACAGCTGGATTATCGTGTGGAATGGCCTTATCAGGTTGCTAAATAAACACAAGGCAGAAATTTAATGAAGCCGTCTTTTACCGCGTTTCAGTGCATGACATTTATTTTTAATTTAGCATATCTTTTATTTTAACCCATGAACAATAGATATTTTAATTATTTATCTTTGCTTATCAGAATCAATGCAGCCATCAATTCTTCACCCCACAGAGCCCTACTCAGCATCTGACCCACTTCCACAGCAGGCTATGTTAGCCCAGAGCGAACACCAGCCGTTTGTAGGCAACTAGCACTGTGGTTACGGAAATAAAGAAGGCAACATACTTGAACATGTCTTTACGTGAAACCGTTGAGAAACATGTAAAGGAACTTTTGAAGGATCAGATTTTGTCTTAATATATTGCATATTTTCTGTAGAGTCATTTTTACACCATTTTTCTGCTGGTACACATAAATGTGTCACTTTTTTTTACATTTTACTATCTGCCATGGCTTTAAGTCAGCTGCCAACACCTTTTTGTTTACTCAAGTGGTGATTTTAATCAAAGACGAGTGGGGAGGATTTGCAAAGGAGTGTGTGTATGATACAGTGAGGTGTGTTTGGCAAAGTTCCATCGTTTTTTGCTTTAGTGCTGATGGACAGTGACAAAGATGGCTCCAATTCTGTCTCCGTGGGGAGTGAAAAATGATTACTGGACATGCTCCGGTTTGCGAGACTTGGCTACAGGACATGTCACCACATGCCACTGCTTCATTTTTCCCTGGCTCTCATGCGCAATTCCTGCCAATCAACCCTCCATGCTTGTGTGCTACGATGCCACAAGCAGTGAGCATCAGTCATCCAGCCTCCATCCTTGGCTTGCTTTTGCTCCGCTGGATTACAGGTGTCAGCAGCCAACCTGCACACCCATCGGCACCCAGAAGCTGAAAGATATTTAGCTTTCAGCTTATTATTCCAAAGGACAGCACAAGGCTTTTTTTTCTGGAGTAGGCTGGCATGAAGATAGATTCAAAATTCCTCACTTGCATGTATATTTCTGTAAGAACAGATTCATTTTTCTAATATGACATCCTCCCCATCAGGCCCTAAAGGACCCACTGGTGTTAGAGGCAGCACATAGGCTACCAGTTTTTCCCTACACAAGGAAATCACAATGACGAGATGAGGAGTGTTGAATTTATTGCCATCTTCGTGTGATTTTTCCATTTCAGGAAGAAATCTTCCATTTGGAGCCAGGAAAAGTGGAATCTGGGAAGGGAAAGTGCTCCTACGACCCGAAGCTAAACAGCGTGTCGACTTTGATTAGTGAGTGTTTGTGGGTTTGATCATGTGAGGGTGTGGGCACTAAATCCTTACAAAAACACTCCCTTAGTTCTTTGTGAAACTTTCAGTTTGTCACAATTTATTTTAATATTGCATTTAATACACTTTTTCTCCCTTTTTCACTCAGATTGGTGGAATTATTGTAGATTAGTTTTGTTGTTTGGCTGACAAATTAATATAATCTAGCTTCTGCTCAGGAACCTTTAATTTGAGTTGTGATTAAGTTTAAACATTTGTTGGTATACTTTAAGTTTCAGTTTATTTTTTTATGATTAGATATACAAAATTAAACTTAGTCAAGTTTAGAAAATCAATATGATACAGGGTTTAAAGGCACCTTTGTACTGCAGAAAGCTTCTGCCCTGCAACTTGTAAATTTACTGTATGTTTGTCTACATGCTGGCTAAGAGGTACAAATATGCTGAAAAGACACCTTGGTCTTTGAACAGTGATGCCAAGGAGTCTGGAGTAAGAATGGATCAGTTTCCTGTTGAAGGATGTTTTTTTCTGAGTCATAAAAGACCCAAAATGTTTACTCCAGTTTCCCTTCACAGTCTAAAACCATGCAGACTGGTTTATTTGACAATTTTTAACTGGTTCAAGGTTGTGAGTATGTGTTTGCCTGGCCCTGTGGTGGAGAGGCACCAGCACTCATTTACCCTTAACAGGATAAGCAGGTGTAAAAATCGAATGGATAGATTCAGTAGTAGTATAGGCTTTATAGAATTTGTAATGATTTTGGTATTTAATTAAAGTATCAATTTTCTTAAGCTTAATTGTAAATGGTTTATATCATGCATTTAAAAGACATTCAGTTAGTGGACTGAAATTATGACATTGTGGTGTACATGATTACGGGGTCTCTCACCCAGAGGCTGCAGGGGTGTTGGGGGTGTGGTTTGGTTTGGTCTGTATGTATTTTGTAGTGTTCATTCATTCTGTTTTTGGCTCAAGAAGAATAAAGTTGACTTACTTGCAGCAAGTCAATGTCTCCTACTTTCACGCCACAACATAATTATTATCCTAGAATTTAATATACAGCATTCAGCCATAGTTTTAGTAAATTGTTCAATCTGGATGCTGTATCCTGTCTTGTCACAGGGCATATGAAACTAGTGTCCTCTATCCTTACGCACAAGGTCTTTTGGTCCAATTCAGGCCACACAGTTGCCACCAGTGAAAGACGATCTCTTCACTACAGTTTTAGGCAGCATGTGTAAATCACTGCCATCACTTTCCCACATTAGCACAGTGCCAGCTGACCAGTATGGAACCAGTCCTGTCATCGAAGATGGATTGATCTCCCACTTTCATCAGTTAGCATGCACCATACAAGGGACACTGTTGTTAGTGTTTATAAGGATTAAGAAGCTTGTACTACAACAGATAATTTACCATTGACCACCAACTGTTCAGCTCCCCACTACATTAGACATCCAATCATCCGTGGACATTTTAATGATGTCTCATCAATCTCCCATAGCACTGCTGGGGACCATGACATTGACTATAATGGTGGTGGAACAGTGTCTCTCCTCTCTGCTGTCTCCACTCAAAGAGACACACCTGCTCCTCCGTGGGGCCAACACAGCAGCTGAAGGTGCAACACTCTCACCTCCTGAAACTCAACCAGGCTGTTGTGTTATTCAAGCAGCAGATATAGATGTGTTTAGGTTTTATGTTGTAACGAAATTTGCCAGTAGGGTTTTAGGGAAGGCTGTAGGTTGTTTTGAAGGTGTTTGGGAATTCTAAATGTGTCTGACCCATTGAATAAAGCAAGACTTGAGTACACAATAGCTCTAATTTAAACAGCTGTTTTTGGTGGTACACCGAATAGTGAGATGGTAAAAAAAACTGCTTATGACATTAAAAACAGGTTCTGTGCCAAGGGTGGTGCTGGAATAATGTGAGCATTAAGGAATTGGACACTTTCTTTCTTTCTCAGATGGTGAACTGTATGCTGGGGTTTATGTTGACTTTATGGGAACAGACTCGGCTATTTTCCGGACTTTGGGAACAAAGACTGCTATGCGGACAGATCAGTACAACTCCAGGTGGCTGAACGGTAATGTTTCTTTATATTTTCGTGAAGTTTTTTTTCCATTACTTTTTTTTACATAATACAAACAGAACTGAAACTGTGCAATATAGTTAAAATCTCTTCTAGTCATTGCAAATGTTCAGAAACGGCCAGTTTAATGTTCTAACCAGATGTTTCCCATGATCTTAAACATCTCAACATCTCTTCTCTCGTCAGACCCCACCTTTATTCATGTGCACCTTATCCCGGACAGCGCAGAGAGAAATGATGACAAGCTGTATTTTTTTTTCCGGGAGAAGTCCTCAGAGATGGGCCAGACCCCTGTGACCCAGTCCAGGATAGGAAGGATCTGCCTGGTGTGTATATACAGAGGAATGTTTTTACTCTGTTAAATGAAAAGAAAACCTAAAGCATCTGTTTGGAAAAGGTAGAATCTCCCAAGGCAAGTCACCCACTTTGTTTGAATATTTACAAGCTTCAAGGTAGTATTTGGCTAATGCTAACATGCTGGAATCCATGTCTTTAACCTTCCTGTCTACAATGCACCCGTGTGTCTGCAAGGTTGATCTTTGACCTCTGACCTGATGGTCTTTTGACCCTGCTAGTCCCAAAACACGTGGAGCTTTTAGTTTGCTTGGCACCACAAATGTAACCGCTTTCTTAGATTAAACTAGATGTCTGTTTGCATCAGCAACAAAAATCAAACTTAGCCAAAAAAAAAGTAAAATAAAACAAATGTTTGCAGGAAGCATGAAGGCCACACTTCTGATCTGATTGTGTTGATACAGATTTTTGTACATGCGTGTGTTTTTCGGCCTTGATGGTTGTATTCTTGCATGAGCACAACAGTGAAGATATAAGAACAAGTACAAGTGAGAAAATGTGTGCAAGTGCTCGTCTTCTCAGCTGTTCACTGTTGTATTTATTTGGGGATGGGTGTGTGTGTGGGTGTGTGTGTGTGTGTGTGTGGGGGGGGGGGGGGGGGGGGGGGGTTGAGACACTAACCAAGCACACAAACACTCATCCCCCTCCAAGTTGGCTTCGCCGCCACCCTCCAGAGACTCGATCCCGTCATTCTTCCTTCGCCACACATCTGGATACGCTTACTGTCGTTCGTCGCACTCAGCGTGCCACAGAAAATTTATGAACTATACTTACAATTAAAATGACAAAAAATATTTTCACTTCCCAAATGCACAAAAAATAGGAAGATCATGACCACCATTTTAAAGACAATTTGATCATTTTAGTGCAACTTATCAGAAGACAAAGGTGTGGCGAAGTACACACTGGATGCAGTTAAGCTTTGTTTAGAGGGAAACGTTCTTTCCAGCCTAATCTCTACGCCCTCTTTAGCTTCCATTTTTCTGCTAACCAAAATGCTCTCCATAGTACATGTGTATGAGTGCGTGTGAGGCTCAAGACACCGCCAAACAGCGACAAAAATCAGGACTGTATATCGTGGACCATAAATATACACTGACCACATATTATCACTTTGTCACATTATGAAGCTGCAAAGCCAGCTTATGTTGTTCCATGTCGACCACTTCAGATCCACACTTTGTGGCACAAAGTAGCATCAGCGGCTGGGTTGGCATCAAACCTCCTCACCACCTAGATCCAATCAGAAATCACACAGAAACAGCCAGAGGGCGTCTCAAGTCCTGCCTTTATGTGTTTTGTGGAAGTGCCTTCAAAGTTGATTTGTTTCCACAAGAGAATTCCGATGCAACTGTTGGAGAAGTTGTGTTTTGTGTCCTCCCCACTCTCTCAAACAGAATGATGATGGAGGTCACTGCTGTCTGGTTAACAAGTGGAGCACCTTCCTGAAGGCCAGGCTCATCTGCTCCGTGCCCGGGGCTGACGGCATGGAAACACACTTTGACGAGCTTCGTGAGTAAACAACGTCACACCCCGTTTATACGTGAACGATGAAACAACACAGTTCTTCATTATTCACAATTCAAATAATTTATTTCATTCAGTTTGTATTAACAAATGCAGACTGTCTTTCTCTGTCCCTATTTTGTATGTATGTGTGCGTGAGCCGCAGCACAGACAATCAAATTACTCAGATTTTAAAAAATAGGAAAATAATAAAATATATGGACAAAGATTCTCCCAAACGTTGTGGAGCCCATGAAGGGGCTTTTTTTTCTTTTGCATTCTCACACAAAACCTTTGTGTTACCTTGATGTGTGCGCTCATGATAAACTGTCCAACAAACTGCCTACAAAACAAACTCATAAACATTCTTAATTGAACATAAATCTGTATGTTTCCCAATATTTTATATGGCTTACTTTGTAGTGACAATATATTGTATATATTTCAAATAAGAATTAGGCTATATTGTTGACAAGATCGGGTTGAGGAACACGTAGTTCAGACACACACAGAGAGGATGTGGGGGAACTGTAGCATAATAATAAAACTACATAAACTTCAAACATGGGTGAAATGTCTGTTCCGTTGTTGCTTTTCTCACAATATGTTTTGCAAGGTAATGCCAAACACACACAAAAAAAAGCCCTACCGGGCTTTGTTAAATGTTATTTTGTTTGAGTACACAACTGTGAAATGATACACAAAAAACAGAATGCAATATGCACAACTTTCAATAAGAGGAACACAAACAGAGTTGGAACAACCTCCAACTTTATCTGACATTTAAAGCTGCACAAAGATCAGTAAGTGGTAGTTTTCTCTTGGTCACAGAATATGGTGTTACACCGGTCCTACAAGTGCATCCAAGAATAGCATGCATCTTGTGAGCTCAGTATTGTCGGTTGCTGGTGCACGAGGGTCCGCTTCATTCTGTACCTGAAATGTACCTGAAATCGACTGCAGTGGTTCATTGTATTGTACTTTGGAAATGTCACCACTTTTCGTCTGAGTGTGAAGTTCTGTTGTTGCGTTTTATCACTGAATATTCTGGAAAATTGTATTTCAAAGGAGAAGTATTCTTAAAGCAAAGTTTATTTTACTATACAACATAGAGGTGCAATTTCAGAATAACTTTTTGTATATTTTGTAAGGTCAGTTGCACTGGTTTCATCAAGTGTTGAAATAAATACAAATTTAAAAAGAACACATGCTCTATTATTTATATTTAACATGTATTTCAACATTGTTAAAGGCTTGAAACAACTTGAAATGAGAAGTTTCAGACTTGAGACTTGCAAAACACTGACTTGGTCCCACCTCTGGGTTTTCAGCGTGCAAGGCTGTGGTGTTTTATCATCACAGAGGCATGACGATAAATCCCATCTGTTTCAGAAAAAGATACAAAGATGGTCACATCAATCTTTTACATTTGCCTATTTAGTACCCAACATTTGAATATTTAAATATCACTTCCCACTCCCAGTTTTATTAGGTTGTGTACGACATAGAACATAATGAGGTCATGATTCTATACTTTATACACTGAATTTATTTTGTAATACAAGTCAAATTGTTTTATTCTCAGCACATTTATTATTAATTGTTTTTTTTCTATTTCCTTTCATAATCTTTATTTCTTGTTACTGATTTTGTTTGGAACTGCCAATTTGAACTTAGTTACAAGTTAGCTCCACACTGTTTACGTTTCTGATATTCCCATTATGAGCTCCAGTTACATCTGTAAGATGCTGTACATCCTCTTTATAAAGCTGTATGAGTCTTTGTATCAGATGGCAAAGAATAAATGGAAAGAGGAATTACTCTCAGATATGTGCATTTTCTCTTTTCTTTCCTTATTATTTCCTTTAGTACCTGCTTATAAAATAAAACAAACACACAAAAAGCTAAAGCTCAGCCCGCTGCCAGAAGAGTGCTCATGCACCATGTTTCTCAGTAAACAATAATAAAAAATATATAAAAAATAAAATAAAAAATATATATATATATATATATATATATATATATATATCACATTTTATGTGTCTTTTTTGTTGTTTGCAGAGTATTACTATGTAGCTGTGTTTGTTTGCATGTGTGCAAGGCCTGGATTATACTTCTGCAGTACACGATACAGTGTGTCAGTGATCATGTCATTTCAGACATCTTTTTTTTTCTCACAGCATGTTTATAGTATTGAAGGAGAAGTTGGGAATAAATCCTTATAATTCCTCCTACATCACTCCCACTGTTCATATGTCACGCATATATACAACAACAGCGATAGTAGGTTAGATAGTTGTTTTTTCACCTGACAATGTATCAGATGTTTGAAGAGAGGCTCGTGTTGCTGGGTGAGCAGTCAGAGGGAAAACCTTTTTGAGGACCAGATGAGCTGCTGCTCAAAGCTGTCCATCTTGCTAATTTAACAACCGGCTTCTGGGAGCAGACCATTTTTAGTGAAATAATATGCGGAACCACACGCGGCTCCACATAAACAAACACACCCACAAGAATCTAACCGGTCACACTCTGCAAACCACATTGGTCTGCCAAACAGACTTCTGACTGGGGCTAATGTACAAGACAGGGTGTCAGCGGGACATAACAGATGGAAGTTACGTAATTTTCGTCACACTAGACCAGTGAGACGTGAGAATGGAAGTTCGAATTAGTCTGAAGAAGGAAACCTGCTCGTGAACAGATCATATTGCTGAGCTGGAATGTATGTGACTGTGAGGTTTACCGGAAGAAACGCCTCTTCTGTCCATTTCCACTCCTTTAATAATAATGTACCAAGCTTCGTTAAACGAAGCTACAGCTTTTCTTAAACTAAACTCAAGACTGAAAAATAAACTAAGCTCACGACTGAAAAGGGTCTTGTTATAATGTCCTTTTTTGTATTATTTCTTTAGCTCATTGACACGTTCATTTCTTCCTTTCCACCTGTCTGCAGCTGTAAATGCACCAGTGTGTCTTTATCAATGAGGTATATTTTTTTTCCATTATAAGTGACACACACTTTAAGGTACAGCCAGTTCACATAAATGAGAAGGTGGTTCTGAGTGAAAAAGGGCCGGTATTGCCTTTTGCAAACAAGGATTCTGTCTTCAACGGTTAGGTCAGTGTTTACATAGACAGCCGTGCCGAGTGACTCTGAGACAGAATGACTGCTGTGTTTGACACTAATGATTAATTGTAGGATATTGCTTAAAATGCTATAAATGTGTAATGGAACAGGCTGGTGAATGAGCAGTCGGGTCATAGGGATAGTGTGAAAAGGAGTACACATCAGACTGCAAAGCGGCCATCCCTGCCAAAAATTCAAACAGTGTGGAAATGATTAAGTTTCATGCTAACGGCCTCACATTTACTGTCTGGTTTGATTGTTTATAAAGCTACTATGCTTGCAGAGTCTCTAAGCTCTTTCAAAATACAACTGCACGAAATGGCCGCACAGAACAGTCCGCCTTTATGGTACCTCTTGCCTTTGATAAATCAACAGCTGTATGCCATGGTGAGGATCATGTGTTGCATGGCACCCCTGGCAGCCCATTGGGTTGCAGCCCTGCTAACCCATGACCATTCCAGCGCTTTGCTTTGTGTCAGCTGTGGGAAACAACATGGTGGTGAGTGAGAATGAATAGGTGCGAACCTGCTTGAGACTTGATAGTGAGAACAATGCACCGGCTCTTTCTGAACTTGCATTTGGCTCTCCAGGGATGAGTTTGAAGCTACAGAAAATCCCCTGAGAAAGACTATACAGCCTCACTAATGTGGACAAAACCGGAACCCAGCAGTTCAGTTTCGAAGGCAATCCTCACACCATCCATGTTTCAAACTATTTGCATCTGCGACCTGACAGCCAATTTCTCATGCTGGTCTATAAGGAGCCATGAGCGCATAAATCTTAATGGTGCACTTGCTCTTTTCAAGCATCTGATCAGTTCACCATCTATAGCCACACTTTCTAACCCTGCTCCTGTATTTTCTGCTTTCTGTCTTACATTTTTCACGACGTGACTTTTTCCACGAATCATGCTTTTGCAACTAGGTCAGGAGCTCCTTGTCTCCATGTTGACATCCCTTGTCCTGTTGCAGGCTGTGAACAAGTCCCCTAGGACTAGTATTTAGGTCATGTAGTCAACAGCAGAAAGAATTATCACCTGTACTTGGCAGCAAACAAAGGATAAGCTAAATCAGGCAGAGTCCTGCAGGACAGCTAATGTGTGCTTGTAATTTAAAGACTTTAGGAAGTTTATGGTGAATTCTTCGTTTTAGTATAGATAAACTTTTCTTGTTCCTTAAAGTGGCATAGTGTGGCTGTAGGAAGAAAAAAATAACTTGCTTATTATTCACTCCTGCTAAGGGTAGTATTTTATTTGTGTCTGCCCATCTAGAAACCCTGTTGTCTGTTGTCCCTTACAGGAGATGTGTATATACAGCCAACGCAGGACACAAAAAATCCGGTGATTTACGGCGTCTTCACAGTCTCCGGGTAAGTTCACCACAACAGAAATCAAATGTACTATTTCTGCCACTGTGATTTTGAGGAAAAACTAACCAGTTTTTACATTTACCCCACAGCTCTGTGTTTAAAGGCTCAGCGGTTTGTGTGTACTCCATGGCGGACATCCGCATGGTCTTCAATGGACCTTTTGCCCACAAGGAGGGTCCCAATTACCAGTGGGTGGCCTACACTGGGAAGATGCCCTACCCTCGACCCGGCACGGTGAGCATCAGCCTACTTCATGTGGATCCCACAAAATGCTACCACAACTGTGACTTCTCTCCTTCCTTAGACCTCGAACAGAAACCACCTGAACAAGATCCAAAATATAATGTGATTGTGGGTTTTGGTGGTTGTGCTCAGAATGTTAATGTTTTCCCCTTTCCAGTGCCCCGGAGGTACATTCACCCCCAGCATGAAGTCCACAAAAGACTACCCAGATGAAGTGATTAACTTCATGAGGAATCACCCTGCCATGCACAACGCAGTGTACCCAGTGCACAAGCGCCCCCTAGTGGTTCGAACCAATGTGGAGTATGAGTTCACCACCATTTCAGTGGACCAAGTGACGGCTGCAGACGGCAACTATGAAGTGCTTTTCTTAGGAACCGGTGAGTTTTAATAAATATTTAACAGAAATAAAAACAGATGCACTTCTCTTTTTTAAATTACTTTTAAATCATTGCATTTTGTTTTCGGGATATTTCTGTTGTTGAAGGTGTTTGAACTGATAAACCCTTTGATCCGAGTCTACATGCTGAGTGACACTGTCAGTGAGGCGCTGAATAATGGAGAACAGGATCTCCCTGTGGAAATAAATCCCATAGAAGTGGGGAAACTTGTCTCCACTGTGTCCATTTATCATTAGGAGAAAAACATTCTTTCCTTTTGTGCTGGAGTAGAAATTTCACCTATCAAAGAGTTTGTACCTCACTCTGCACCCATGGAGTAAACAACAGAAGATTTGTACCTGGAGGGCAGGGGGGGTGGGGGGCGGGGTGAGAACAGAAGTGGTGATGCAGGAAGGAGGGTTAGTGTTGGCATATTTATCACTTTAATCCTACAAACCGATAAAAGAGCAATTATCTGATCGCCAGCGTGTCTTGAACTTTTTAATGAGGCCGCCATGTGACAGCAGGCGCCGCAGAGTTTGCTGCTCTTACACGATGTTGCAAATCACACCTCTTACCTCAACCTTTTTTTTTTCTTGCTGAGCCTTACGGGGAGGAGACTAATGGGCCTGTGTGCAGTGGCAGCTGCTGTGGAAGAATGCGCGTCCTTTCAGCTGCTGTCAGAAAGTCGGAGCTATTCAGCCCCGCAGAGGGGCTCAATTCAGAACGCATAATAAATCTCAGGTATCCCACGTGCAGGAATGCTTTACAGAAATCAAATAGAGCAGGGAGAGGCCAAGAGAATGTCTTATGGCATCCAAACAAATAGGCCAGAGTGACAGAAAAAGTTCGTACCAGAGAAGAACCCAAGTTCACTGAGTGAAGTACAGGGATGCCTCTTGATATTAGGATAATCCTTGTTCCAAGGGGCTGTTGACAATCAGAGGGAGGGTGGGTTTGCAGGTGTGTAGCTGATGCTTGTGTGCTGTGATCCACAGACAAGGGAACCGTTCAGAAAATCATTGTGCTGCCCAAAGATGACCTGCAGACTGAAGAGCTGGTCTTAGAGGAGGTTGAGGTTTTCAAGGTTGGTTCCTACAACCCTTTTCCTCTTTATAACGTTTGATGTCCCCCTTTTGCTTTTGCGTTTAATATGTTTTTACTACCCATAAAACTAACTCACTGTCCTCGCAATCTTTATGTTCTCCCATCAAGGTCCCCACTCCTATAACAACAATGAAAGTCTCATCCAAAAGGGTAAGTTTGCCTGCACAAGAGATTTTCTCAAAATTTCCTCACTAGCAGCAACCTCTGTCCAGTTGTACATGAGCCACATGTGCGCAGCTCTATAGCTCTCCTGCTTCTTTCCTCATAATTCATGTAAAAACTGTGCGACTAAAAGACAATGAAGGGTGGGGGGAGGGATGGGAAAGACATCAAAAGTTCAGTGTCTTCTTTCAAAATACTTGGCTTCCTCTTCATGTCATGCTATCAGACAGAGAGTTACGATTACACACGGCCTGTCAAGTTGATGAATTTTAAACAGCTGATCATGAAAATGGGATACCAATCATAACTCAGATGGTTCTGAGCGGGGCTGAATGTTAGCTTCATTTAATCTGTTTATGGAAGCAGTTACATTTAGAAGCTACTAATGCTCTTCATGTAAAATTACAACTTAACAAAATGCTAAACAGTTTGAAGTCCCACCGCAGTTTGTGAAGTACTGTAATACCATCAATCATCAAACTCCAAACCAAACCTATTCGGCAAACAAAAAGTCTTTATTTACTGAAGGATGTGTGCAGTGAAGTGGGCTGTGCTTGTTTCTCTGTGTGTCAGTTTTTTTTTTTTACAGTAAAATTTCTCCTCAGTGCCGCTGATCAGATTCTCGTCACACGCCCAGCTGTCCTGCTTATTCACTCCTCGTGTTTGTCTTGTCACTCATCATCATTGCTCACGAGTCAGGCACCACCTGATCTCCTGAACCTGAGCCAATCAGAAGCAGTGTAGAGCAACTCATGATTTCCTGTTTTTAACGAGGTGATGATTAGCTCGTGGTTTATGTAGTTTACATGAATCGTGCGTAACTTACAGTTGGTGACAGTGATGCTGCGTTTCAACATGTTTTAGCGAAATGGCGTTCCTCTGTAAAAAGAATAGGTGCATTCATATTCTGGTTGAATTTACCAGTAATTTAATTTCTATGATGTTTCAAACAATTTAAGTATAATTTTTGGAGAAGAGACGAAACATCTAAACAAAGATTAACCCGTCCAGAGGACTTACTCCATTTTTTTTACAACCTGGATTATTGGGATGCATCATTGAGACATTTTTGTTACTTTGATTTTTCATCTTGACTGAAGATCTGAAATCTTACAGATCAACACAAAAACTATTTCCAACTATTCATCCTAAAAGTGATTGTCTGTAAAAGTCACTAATCGCCTTTGTAGATTCAGCTGTGCTCTGTAGGTCTAAAAAGAAATATATATTTTTAAATATGTGTGAGTAAATTTTTTGTCTTATCTTCCCTTTCAACAGCAACAGCTGTATGTATCATCTGCGGTTGGGCTGACCCAGTTGGCTCTTCACCGCTGTGATGTGTACGGTGAGGCCTGCGCTGACTGCTGCTTGGCCAGAGATCCTTACTGCGCCTGGGATGGAAAGTCCTGCTCCCGGTACTCTGTATCTCAGAAGAGGTAAGCACCAATGGCAGTATCACTGTTAGCAACAACACAACTAACTAACTAATAGGATTAATTTATTCAATGATTCTCTGCGATCAAACCGGCTGAAGGGCTGTTTTATGTCTAAGTCTGGTAACTTGATTGTGGTTTTGTTTTAATTAATTAGGACTAATATGATGTAAATGTGTGTAATGTAAAGTTATATGGTGCAAAACAAAATCATAATTTTCTAGTACTGTACCTTTTGTGGTTTTGTGTATTTTTGAAAAAGCTTGGAGTGGCTTGCGGTTGCTTTATGATGTTTTTCTCTCCTTATTTGGCAATACTGGTCTGACCCCTTTAGACGTAGCCGGAGGCAGGACGTCAAGTATGGAAACCCCATCCGTCAGTGCAGAGGCTTCAACTCCAACGGTAACGGTTGGCGTGTCTCGTTGCAGAATAACTACTGGATAAAATTCGGCAGGTTTTTGGTCATCTCAGAAATCCAAATTGTAAAAGACAAAAATCATTTGCCTTGAATGAGTGTTTGGTTCTGGGAAGCTCATAGTATTGAGTATTTTGGTTGCCATGGAAATCTCTCTGTCTTTGCCCTGCAGCCAATAAGAACACTGTGGAGATGGTGCAGTACGGGGTGGAGGGAAGCAGCACCTTCCTGGAGTGTCAGGCACGCTCCCCTCATGCTGTCATCAAATGGCATCTGCAGAGAGACAACAGTGACCGCAGGAAAGAGGTGAGCCAATCACAGCTGCATATATCAGTCACTGGCGAGGAAACCACATGTGGTTACTGAAATACATATAAGACCTAACATAAACCTCAGTTTGCTTGTATTTTCTGCTGGATTTTTTCTTCCCTTACCACAAAGGAGACATAAAGATTAATGTACAGTGTAACATATTTGAAAAAGTACTCCTTTTGTTCTTGATTATCTGTTATTTTGATATGTGGTCCTGTCTTTGGTTGGTTGATCGCTCACATTGACCGTCCCCAGGCCCAGTGGAATGACATCTTAAAAGGAGCTGTGAAATAGTCATTTGATCTGATCTACAATCTCCAGGCACTAGTTAAAGTTTTACTGTGAGGCAATGTGATGCTACTGACTCTTTTTTTGTTATTAACTATTCTGTTGGATGGTCTGTATTCCCACAGGCAGCGCCAACTTTGCCTATGAATTCTGAGCAAAAAGAAGCTTATCCGATTTCTGGGTGTAGGCGTTCAGACATTTGTAGGTCAACTGTTTATCAGAGAGACCAAATTATTGCATTTTATTGAATTCTTTCTAACAAGAAATTTTTAAAACTAAAACCATGCAGTGTGTTTAATATGGATGTCTGTGGTATCAAATATTAAGTATTATTTAAATTGGTTCCTACAAGAAGATCTTTACTGTCAAGATTTTTTTCTCTGCTCTGAATTCTTTAAAACTAAAATTTTAGAAGAATAAAGAAATTGCTGCTTTATTTTCAACAAAGTAGAGTCTGTGCAAGGTGATGAAAAACTCTTTCATTTGTCTCAGAATGCTCTGGCCATATAATGGTAGGACCTACTGTGGCTCCAACAGCTCTAAACAGTGATTAAAAATGTATTTTCCTCACCACAGCAAAGGGTTGGTCATTCAAAACAATAAATTTGGTCAGAACTCCAATTTTGTATAATTGCTCTCCCATTAAGACTTGTTTCTCCTCTTTAGTGTCCTCAGCTGTGCTAGCTTTAAGGGTTATCTTGGTGGTGCAGTGGAAACTGTAGGGCAGTGGTAGGGCAACAGACTTGGTTCGATTCCCTGCTACGCCAATACGTTGTGGTGTCCTTGTGAAAGAAACTGATCTCCAGGTGCTTCTACGCTGTGATGTAGCTCACGTGTAAAGGGTTAAAGCCTGAGCACAAAGTTTGACATTGTGTGGTAACATACAATGATGACAATGTATAACATTTAATACTTGTAGTCAGTTAAAGCTATAATTGGTTATCCTGTTAAGAAATACTTTTTGTTATACTGGGTGAAATGGTCTTTCCATCCTGAGAGTAGTCAATTTATTATGTATTCAGAAAAAGAAACTATAATAATCCAACCACTGTGAGAGCAGCAGTACTGTATAAACTCTGACCAATCCCTGCCATTCAGACCGAATGACAAGGATTGGTCACATGCCTTCATGTCACATGGGATTGGTCAGATGTCTTCATGTCTGGTCCTGCCCATGCCCACCCATGCACTCTCATCATGTTTCACTGATGCCGGAAATATTCAAACTTTTGAGCAATGGAGACAATTTAAGCATCAGAAGATCCTGAAAGCGATGCAGAGGTTGCTGTTTTTTTCTGTTGGACAGGTAATTATTTGTTTTGCTTCAGGGGGATTTGACATTTTCATGAAATATGTCACAATGTCAAGTCGACTCTCCTCTGCTCCGCTGAGTTCTGGTCAGATGCGTGTTCAGGTTTGGGGTGGGGGCGTGGCTTTGAACGGAGCATTGACGGAAGGGGAGGAGGGGTGGAGCTTAGAGAAGCTGCCTCGTTTAAATCTTTCTAATTCTCTAAAATCACCAACCCTAGCTTTAAGTGTTTGGATTGTATGTTTCATTAAATTTGTGACATTAAATGTATGGTTTTTTGGGTATAGGGTGCATTAAGCAAAGCAAAACAAAACAGATAAGTCAAACTGTATTCAAATTGTAGAATAAAAATACTTGCGTGTTCTTTTGGTTGAAAGGACGGAATCATACACAGAAAACCAGTTCTGTATTCTTTTAGAACTTTATTGCATCTAAACACACCATTCCTCTCCTGGAGCTGGTCTTCCTCTAGCAGCAACAATCTAATCACTCCCTCAATGTCATCTACTAGACAGGCGCTTTGTAAACTAGTCTCTTTAACACCTCATCATTGATGACACTTTAATAAGGAAGTACATTTTCTTTAAGTGTCTATCTGACCCTTAGTTAAAATATCTAACAGATTCATTCACAATAACTCTCAAGTTTGTTCAGTTCTAACACATAAAATTCAAAACAATACTTTCATTTATTCAGTTCATTCTACTTCCACAAATCCATTATAAATTGTGTTGAAGCGCAGTATTACTCCGCGAGGCTCCTGACTATACAGTAGCTGTAATACTTCAACAATCCATCAAGCCGTGTGGCTTAAAGCTTACCAAAGTCATACTAAAGCATTTTGACAAATTTTTTACCATATAAAATTGGTTCAGTGTCAGTAAACACAACCAGAATTAATACATAAGGTGCAACAGATTATAAAGCACACTGTCGTTTTTTGAGAAAAAGAAAGGATTTTAACTGTGCCTTATAGTCCCAAAAATATGGCTGCTTTATCCTACCACAAAGAAAAGTATTCAGATTGCAAACTGTGCATGTACGTAGATACTGCACTGCTCTCCTTTTGTATTTTAAAATACTTCATATTGCAATTATTCTGGCAGATTATAGCGCAATGGTCTTTAGGACAGCTAATATAACAGTGTGGCTTGACATTATATATTCTTTTGGTCCAGTCCAACCCTCCAGTTTTTAAAAAAAGCCAGGCTTGTGTTTGTGGGTCATGGGATGCTCTAAATGCCATCTTCATGCAATGTTAAAAAATGAGAAAGGAAAGAAAGTGAAGTCCTTAAAAAAATAGATCTGTCAATTTTGAGAGTCATTTCATAATAGTTTTTATAGTTTTTAAGTTTGTTTAAATATATATATATATAAAAACTGTTATCATCCACTGATTAAAAACAGAAATAAAATGAAGCAGCCAGAAGTAATGAATTGATTGCAGTGTAATTTGGTCCACATGCAGGCCAGTGGCGATTTCAATGTTTTAAGTTGATTTGAGCTTGTTAGTCCAGAATGGGCACCCCGTGTCTTTCTGCACAGTAGACTTGGATATGGGTTTGGCGTTTGTGCCAATAACATTTTGTGACATAGTTATCACCATTATTTCATGACAACAAACACAAAATGAAAATTCGAAAGGCAGTTTCAACACGGCTGACGATCCTTTATATACCTTTACAGATGCGTTCGGATGGTCGGGTTTTGAAGACAGACCAGGGTCTGCTCATGCGGTCTCTCCAGTCCTCAGACTCTGGCATGTACCAGTGCACGGCCACAGAGAAGAACTTCAAACACACGCTTGTCAAGCTGCAGCTGGTGGTGTTGTCGAGCCGCGCAGTCAACAACGCGCTGGTGGACGGGGGAGTGTGGCTGGTGCCATCGACTCCTCACTCCGCCGGTACCCAGTGGTCCGCCAGCGCGAGCCAGTACAAGGACCTGCTGACCATTCTGAGCCAGCCCGAGATGAGCCTGATCAATCAGTACTGCCAGGACTACTGGCAGTTTGGAGACCCTCTGCTCGGCGCCCTGAAAGCCAAAGACCTAAAGGAGCTCAAAGAGCAGAAGAAGCCTCGCAACCGCCGACATCACAGGGGCAAGGCAGCAGAGGAAGAGGAAGCGGAAGAGGAGGAGGAGCAGCGGGGAGCCGAAACATGAGGAAACTGACTTTGTGTTTGAAACATCTTCAACACAATCTTTCCCCCACCCTCACACCCACCCCTGTGAAAACTGGGAGAGACTCGAAGAGAGTAGTATCATGGGAAAAAAAGTCTAGAAACTGACAAAAAAGAAAATCAAACTGAGAGAAAGAAGCATCCAAACAAAACCCCACATACATCCCTGCAAACAGTAAGATATATGATACACAGTATTTATTGTAGGTTGTATATAGTATCATTCTGTGGATTTCTTTGTACTTATAAAAAAATGCTCTTTGTGTATAGGTATCTTTGGGGGCAAATATTGTTCTTGTTCATTTTGATGTTGCTGTTACTGTCATTACAAAACTCTTTTGTCTGCATTGTTTGAACTTAAGGGAATGTGTTTTTCCAGCATGTGAGTTGTTCAGAGCAAACTACAAGAGGCTGTCTGTATGAGATGAGTTGATAAAGAGGTATTGGGAGCCTTTTTTCCCTGTTTTAAAATAAGACTTTTTATTATTATTATTTCTGGACACTCCAGGAGCACCTGCAGCCTTCTCTTGGCTGAGGACAGACTTCATGTTTTTGGAGGACCATTGACAGGTGGTCCTTGGTGTTGTGGGAAAACTGTCTTTTCTCAGTGGGAATCTGTTTTCTATTAATAATTACACGATTTAATATCAAATGATGTGGACCATTGCATCATGCCAGCCCAAGTCATTATAACTGTTCTAAATGGATTTACATTCTCCTAAAAGAACTATGAAAAAAAATTGTCCTCGTCTTAATAACTTGTAATAAATTCAAGTAAAAAAGTTCCTTACAGCACCCATCAAAACATTGGACACCCCTACTCTGATAAAAAAAAAAAACAAGCATGAAAATTTTTGAAGAAGTAAGGCAGTGTGTTCAACACAGATGAGATTGAGGATTCGAGAATTTGCACAAAAGGGCATTATTATTTTAGTTTTATTGTTTGGCTGGGGCCAAAGGACTAGTTGGCTTCTGTGAAAGAACCAAAATGGTTTACAGTACAAGTGTCGCCTCAACTGGGCAGCGGTTCTGAGCACACAAGGTTTTATTTTATATTCCTTTTCTTTCTCCAAGTGTGTAAAATAAATCTCAAACATGTCCATTTACACACTGCAGTAATGTAAAAGTACTGTGGCACTAACCAAAATACTGACTATGGAGAAGCTGGCTTTCATTATGTGCATGAATCTGTATTTGTGCTGTAATGCTAATAAGGTAGTGTGTTAGTTTTTGTTTGTTTTATCTCTGTGGCTATAAAGTATGTTTTCCTCATTAGACAAGGTGGGGGAAACAGATATTTTAATCCCTTCTGAGTTTCATATGATTCAGCTTTCTATTCCCTGAAATATAGATTCAGTCAAATCATCAAATAAAATGATCTTCATGTGTTTGAATTCAAGAAAATGCGGGAAAATGGAAACAAATGACATGTGAGTTCATTAATGAACAGGGATGGTCAACTTTTTTGAGGCTTGTTTTTTTAGCTACTATAAAAGTTCATTCTAGCAGATCCACAAAACATGAAACTATTGACGTTTTAATGTACAAAATTGTATGATCGAAACAAAAAGGTGAAAATAATTGTTTTCTGATCATTTAATGAAGATGCTTGAAACATATTTCCAGGTTTTCTCTCAGGCTCACTGAAAGTCTATTGGGACACTTCTGTGAAGATTTCTATAAGCACAACATTAGTATCTGCTCCATGTTGGTATTTTGTCAATCAAAGAGAGGAAATGTGTCGTCAAATGTAACCATGGTCCAAGAATAAAAGTTTATTTTAATCCTACAAAGATGAGAACGGTTTTAAAATTTGCTTTTCTCAAATGTCTGCACTACTTCACATTTTTGTTCATTCCAGTTTCATTAAAAACTCTGTTCACAATATTTTAATCTTTTTATCTCTAAAATATTTGTAGCCCTTTTTTACCACCATTTTACAAATTACAGTTTAATGGTGATGGGTTTAAGTCAAAGGAGGACAGGAAAGCTTAAAGAAATAATAGATCCATTGTTGTTTTGGTTTTTAGAACATAATGTAAACCTGGAATAAGCTGCTACGTCATTTCTGAAAAGCTTCTTAACTACTATTTAAAAATAGTTTTTTGTCACATAGAAACATTTTGTTTTTATTGATTGGAAGTGCAAACAGCAGAGGCTTGTAGCTTTTACAAAGATCTGGAGTAGTGTAGACAGGGTTTTAGTTCAAACGTTTTGTTTTTTGACATCAGATTTTACATAAAAGCAGAGGTGATGTTAATGTTCTGATTTGTGCACATTTCTCTCTTCTTTCTCCATTGTGTTGCTAACTAATAAATTAAAGCTCTATATTTTATAAGAATGGAATGCTTCCCCCCTTCATTGTGATTTGCTTGATGCTGAATGTTTTTCCATGTTCTGCTCAGAAAACCTCTTGACCCTTGGAATAAAGTTGTACTTGTTAAAGAGAAATGTATGCACATTTGTGTGAACAAAACACGCTGCAGATGCAGTTTACAATAAAATAAAACCGTTGTAATTAATGTGTACTGAAAGATCCCCAGTGAGCGTTTGTTTTCTGTTTGTATCAGAGTGTCTGTGGGTCTGGGCTTGACTTGGATAAAAAAAAAACAGAGCTCAGATCCATCAATATGATTGAGTTTGATCAGAAATCAGAGGTTCATTAACTCCAGCCTGCAGCAGCTGGAACCCAACTCTGCCTTGCTGCAAACAGTTACAGTGTTTAGTTTGATCCTAGTCCCATAAATTACTTTTTGTACTACTTTTAGAAGCAGAAAACAAACTATAAACACCTTTTAGGTTAAACTTCTGATTTCTAGTTATTTAAAGTCCATTAAGAGTTTGCATTTTATTCAGGTCCAGCAACAAAGTTCCTGAACTTTTTCCACTCAGACCCAAAGGATTCCTAATGTCCGCAGCTAACACAGTCTGCTCGGGTCTCACAAATAGGTTGTTGGTTACAAATGTCCAACCAGTCTCCACTGTCCAAAAATGTCCTAGTCTCTTACATAGATTTAAAACACTGCAGCCAGCCTATGGTGCTGCTTTTTTTCTGTATGTACATTTCTATGTTGTTTTTCTTTGTTTTTCTATCAACCTCGTACTGCAAAATGAGTTAGAATTTCATAAACAAATCAAGGAGCAGCAACAGATGCTTGCAGGATCATTGCTGCCTGGGCTCATTTCTGTCTAGAAGTTCAACATTTTGTCTACAAAAATAATAATAAAATGTGAAACTGCTGGTGGATTTTAATGAAACCCTTGTTAGATGTACATCTACCACCTTATTTGAACAATCTTGTCAATCACAAAATTGACAAACTGTATATTGAGCTCCAATTCGATGTGACGATAGTAGAGTCATTCACAACATATTATTAGAACCAAAAATGTGAAATGTTGTCAATAAAAAAAGAAAGTCCAGTTTCCTTCTTCTTTCTTTTATCATCTCAAACTTGTTGCCTAGAATTAAACATAATTTTCTTAGTCAGTAAGTGAACATGAGTTTACTGTGAACAGCCTGTGTTGTTGTAAGTTAAATGGCTGTACAACATTTGAAAATGAGTCCTTTATTCAACACTTAAAGTCTTTTCAGTCTTTCCATCATGTCATGACTCAGATGTTACAGGAGATGAAAGTTTATGACAGCAGAGTCAGGTTCACAACACTCAAGGGAAACTGGCTGCTGCAGGGTCAGAGCAGTAAGACTTTTCACTCTATAAAATCTTATGACTGGGCTGATTGGCCCAGGAGTGACTCGTGTTGTCCCACAACAATTTAGGGTTAGAGTAAAAGAAGAAAGAGAGAGACAAAGCCATTAAGGAAGAGCCAAAGTGGGGAATATTTATAATATAACAGCATCTTTGCATGCAGAAATACAATGTAGGATGTTAGAAACAAATCCAAAAGTCATCCTGATCAGCAGCTTGCTTCTTCAGGAGATGCTCTTGATTTATCTAAAATTGGATTTTAACATCTAAAATGCAACAAATCACACCCAATTTAAGCTCAACATCTGTAAGGCTGACCTGTAGTAAGCAACACTGGGTAGATTTAATGCGTTAATCAGATATAGATGTTCATTCCATTATTACTTTTTGGGAGTTTCAATAAATCTGTACAGTAATACAGAGATATTTTTCTAACAGTACAAGAACACAAGGGAAAAAAGCAAAGCCCTTTAGACTTTGATGGCATCAAGCAATAAAAATGATTTATAATGTATTTCAACCTAATGTGCAAAAAAGATGCAGTTTTGCCTTCTTGTTTTTAACTGAATAGATTTGACATTTTTGTTTGTTGCGTGGTTGGATGTGATTATCCATGTAAGTTCCACAGACAGTGGTGCCTTTTTTTAAGTTTGTCTCAGGTTTCGTCACAAAAAAGACCCTAATCTGATAGCTTGAGCTTTACAGTCTGGGAATGAGAACATGTCTGTATACTCTGTGTCACCTCATCATGAAATAGTTTGAAGACAATACGTAAGAACCCTCGGAGGTTCAGATGCTTGGGGTTTTTATGCGTTTCAATGGACAGATATTTAGCCTCAGCTTATCTGATTCCTACAAGTGAACCACTGAGAGGCAGAGAGAGAATGTCCACTCTGTATGGCAGACAACAATATTCAGCTTCCTTTTTAAAATCATATCTGTGTCATCTCCAACAGACTTTCACAGACCTCTGGCTCAAAACCACAGAGCTTATGCACAATTTGAAATTTCAAAACTCCCCCGCGACAAGGACCGACCCGTCCGAATCTGATGAGGGATTTCTGAGCACTATTCTTTGCAACACAAAGGAAATGTGTTAGTGTAGAGAAATTATCTCCACATGATACCACAGCACTCTATGGCATTTCAAACATCATTCAGCTGACTTTTCATTCGTGGAATTCAGCTCAGTTTTATCGCCCAACCAGATCTGGTGCTCAGAGGCAGAGGAGACATTGTGCAGATATCTGTTATGTCTCTCGGAGAGCTCCCGCACAGTCAAACCTTTGTTGGAGTGGAGAGTTTGGCATCAGGCTGGCTCTTTGTTCGAGGATTTGTCTCTGAGGACTCACAGACTTAGCCAAAGTTAAAAAAGTGAAGTTGTGGTTCACAGAAGATCTGACTCTAATGCAAAGAGTGGGATCAGTGACAAACCAGGTCAAAGAGTTTTGCTTGTTATATGCATCCCAACCCATTTGGTTCTCTGAATCTTTATGTTGTTAGACTTTTACCCACAGATAAACAAGACCTAGAGGAAACAGTAGAATAACTTTTGACTATCAGCTCATGTTTAAGTAAAACTGAGAAAAGAGGGGACAACACTGTCCTCTGCTGTTTTTGTGCGGTCATGACAGGAGAACTGCAGCTGAAAAGATACCAGTACTGATTGGATCATTTAATGGTTTGAAACGCCAGCCAACTTCATTTCCATCTTCTATGGCTCGGTGTGCAGCTCAACATGAACAAACACGCCCACCAAGTTCTGACCAATTGCACACCGTAAGCTGTAAGATCCTCAGAACAGAGTTGTAACTGGGGGCAATGCACACAATGTCTGTCACCGGGGGACAACAGACGAAGGTTACACAATTTTAACAGTGTGAGCGAGATGTGAGACTTGAAGTATAAACCAGCCTCCTGTAGAGGTAATCTCAGACATCCCTTACCCCAGTGACACTCTTCAGGTCCTTTTGGAGGACCCAAAGGTTCCCAGGCCAGATAAAATACAAAATCACTCCATCAAGTTTTGGGTTTACCCCAGGACCTGCTCCCCGTGGGATATGGCCCGAAAACCTCTAAAAGCAGGCGTCCAGAAGCAGTCTTAATCAGATGACTGAACCACTTCAACTGATTCCTTTTTGATGTGAAAGAGATGGCTCTACTTCAAGCTCCCACCTTGGATAATAGAGCTCCTCACCTTATCTTTAGGCCGAGCCTGGCCACCCAACGAAAGGAGCTAATTTCAGCTGCTTGTATTTAAGATGTCGTTTTATTGGCCTTCTTGGTTGTGCGACTCCTCTGAGTCACACAGACCACCAGGCACTTGACACCCCTCCCCCTCGCCTCCCCCCAGGCCTGGCTTCCGGGACGTGCCCTGTTTTCCTGTTCTGAGTTTTTTTGCTCGTGGTATGACCCTTCCCCTGACGTCTGTTCACTGTGGGGGGCCCTACAAAAAGCTAATGCCCTAGACAAGCTAGCCTTCAGAATCACGGGGGTACTTGGACCCCTCCATCATATTAAGAGGGATGATTTTTGCGGAGGGGATAACAGCCATATTTGCTATATTTGATTTAATTCAGTCCGTTTTACAGATATTCTGCAAACATTTTGAGTCATTCACAAGAAATAGTCCAAATATTACTCATCACATAAGATTTTTGCCTAAAGATTTCCATATTAACTGTTAGAGCCAACCACTGTTTATCTATCAAACTATCCTATGAGTTATTGGACCAGTTTTAATAAAACCTTTGAGAATGAAATCCTTGCACGTATATCTAAAACTGATTGACTTTTGGAGTCAGCACAATTCAAGAGGGCTGCCACAGTAAAGCAATATTAGCCAAAACATAAATAACTATAATCCAGTCATTTTTACAGATATTGTGTTAAACTTTAATGTGGCAGTTGCTGAGAGTCATTCACAACACATACTTTGATGGTGAAATCTTGCATTATTTCATGACTATATTCCTATAAATAATTATTTGCTCAATCGTTGATTTATTTATTCAAAGCCTAAAACTCTGGTATAAATGATGGCGACTATTCTTTCAAGGCACCCAAGATGAACTTTGCTACACATTTATTATTAAATAGTACTTCTTAGCAGACTAGATGCAAACCAACTTGCATTTAAGCTCCAATCAGCAGATAAAGGTAACGTACTTTTCCTCATAAGGTTTGACAAAAAAGTATATTATTAAAAGGATTGCAGCTGACCTTGGTTTGATTGTCACCTTTCACCTGAGGCTTTCACAACAAAGTGAAAGCTTATTTAATCCTAAAATTCAGTATGTGTGAGGGTGCACATGTAGAGTAATCAGTCTTGCAGACTTTTAGTGAAGCTCTATTTAACCTACTTGGAGTAAAGTGCACCAAACATTCTGAAGCGGCCCACCAGATGGCAGTATGAACTTTATTCTCACTGGTTGTTCATCAAGACAGCTGTGCAGGATGTTTGAATTCCTGTATAAAAAAGGTGACCATGACATCTGCTTTCTTAGAATTATCGTCCTTGAAAAAAATCCATATTTAATCCTATTTAATTTAAGATCGTTGTGTTTATTTTCATGCATTTAAATTTTAGGGTAAGTGACTGAAACTTCACTAAAGCAGATTAGTTTGTGTAATTTCAGCATGAAAAATAAACCATTATACAGTATCTATAAACAATGTTATGAATGTTAGATTGGAAAACAGTCACTACAAATCAGATTCAAAAGACACTGCAGAACAAGCACACGTCTAATTAAATTTGAAAGTGTGGCAATGTTGCCTGAAAAGCCGACATTCTTTTTTTTTAAAGTCTTTATTAGTTTACATCTTTTATGATCTAAGCTGGCAAAATGCCAATGTTTTAATGTATAAATTGTATAAAAAGTGTAAAGAAAACCATGATCATGAGAAATGTTGCTGTCAGCAGCTCATTAGAATAATATGGAAACTCTTATAACGCATTACAGCATAGAAGCCCAGTAGATCGATCGATGCTGATCTGAAATAATAATTTTGATATATTTTTATGGGTCTTTCCAAAATTGTGGAATCAATCCATCCATGCATATTAAGATTTAGCAGCTGGAAAGCAAAAAGCTTTGCTAACTTGAACGGGAAATGACAAAATTTAAAGTCTTTAATGTGTATCTTTAAAATGTGTAAAGTGTTTAGGTTCTTCTGCTTTTTGCACAATAGCAAATTGATACTCGTTTAGCCTTGTTAATGTCTTCTGAGCTCACAGTATGAAACATTTTTCTATTTCCTGTAATGTTTTTCTTTTCCTCTTGGCAAGGATAGACTGATTGGTGGTCTTTTATCTCTGTGCTGTTGGTTGAAACAGAAAACTGACCCTTTTCTCATCTAAACACTTTTAATGAAGCCATCTAATGGCACAAGGACAGTCTTAGGTTGCCCTGGGGAAGGAATACTGTATATATAGATGGCAACATACCATTGCACAATGGCCATGAAACAAAGAAAGGCTCCCAAGAGGAGGCCCCTGGAAGCCCTAGAGGGTCTCGATAGTGAGCTCTCTACATTATTATTCCAATAAGGCATTCTGGAAAGTGTCACCAAATGGCACAGCTGGGACTTCTCGAAACACGACTTCACACCTCACAAGGATGGCTGCTAAGCGTGTGCTAATTGATCGAGTGTAACACAGACGCTCTCCTCCGGGTTGGTGGGAGAAGCAGAGTGATGACGCAGGCTGTTTTCCACATTCTCTCAGAATATTCTGCACGGGGTTTGACAGACACCCTTTGTCCTCTGATTATCTCCTCAAAAGACAAAATAAGAGCAGATGACAAGTGAGTAAACCGATGAATTCTGTTTTATTACCATTAAGGTTATCAACTCAGTGAGGGGAACACATTACAGAGCTTACAAATGCAAGACCGGACTCACAGGTGAGTGCTGGTCCTAGCAAACATCACATCAACAAATACGTCTGGGAGTATGAGGCAAAGTGAACAGATATGAGATCATAAATATGATGGGAAATATGCTGGGAGTAATGCATTATTTCAAATGTAACACTAATAATTTACCATCTAAACACAAACAAATAAATGAAATAATCTGCTTGTATAAATCTCTCTGATTAAACCTTTTATTTAAATTCTAAGTTAAAACAAGGATGAGAATAAATAAAAAAGTTAGGTTTAAAATCTAACTTGTAAATCTTAAAATGCACATCATTTATATTCACAGCTGTTTACAGTAAATATTCTTGACAGCCAATCGGATCAGTTCGATCAAAGTGGCTGTGTTTAATTTACAGTCACATTAAGAAAGTCTGGCTGCTGTCTTTATGTTACCAGAAAAGAAAACTTCAGGTTTCAGTGTGTGTCAGAAAAAGCCACCCACACAGCCACCTACACACACACACACACACATGGACACACATTTATTAAACCGTATGTTAGTGGCTGTGTGTGTCAGCAGCCCCGATGGGCCTGACAGAAGGCAAAAAACCACAGAGTTCTAATGAAGGTTATGTGGACTGTATTGGAAAGGACATCAAGAATCACAGTTTCTGCAGCCCGTCAAATATTGCTCAATTTCGATGTAGTGTTATTACAAAGAGCTCAACCTTATTTATGTTCCACGTGTGCAGTGGCGGGAAAAGACATGCTGTTTCTGCTCATCACGTATATGCTGAAAATAAACTGAAAATGCAAAACTAATAATAAAACAAACTGAAATAAATAAATTATGAGACGTAAATTAGATTGAATGTCAATCGTGCACTTATACTGTAGCTTTACACACCTGACAACTTTTAAAGGGATATTTTGGCCATTTTAAATTTGGGTTTCATGGAAAAGACAGGAACAATTCATATCTGTTGCAAAATAACATGTTGCAAATAGCTTTTTGAGCAACCTCAGTTTGAAAAACATAGTTTACATTTGACAGGACTGATGAGGTAACAGATTCAATAGCAGCCAAGACCAAAGTAGATTACTGTTGTCTTGAAACAACTCAGATCTCTATAAGTTAATAATAAATTAATGCAATTGGTATTTCAAAGGCCTTTAGGCTACCAATAATTTCCCATTACATGATTATTGATATAGAATTTATACAGCCTTCAAATTTTATAGAAATAAAGGTTATAGCAACAGCAGCAAACTGCTGTTGAGTGTATCATTAGTCATTAGTGTTTCATCAGTGTATCATTATTAACTCATCAGTCCAATGCAAATATAGATAATACGTATTTAAACTGTACTTTTATTTCACCTTTCTATCCAACCTGGATATTCAAATTACAACTTGTTTATCCATTTACACAGAATTCTACTGTTTTTCTCTACAACACGTGTCAAACTTAAGGCCTGCGGGCCAAATGTAACCTACCACAGCATTTTATGTGGCGTGCGAGAGCTTCAAAAATGAATTAATGTCTTTAAAAAAAGTGCTGCTTTAAAGCCAACATTGGCAATAAACTGCATCACCCATAATGCATCTTGATTATTTTACCTGCGAAATGATGGCATTCCACCACTAGGTGGGCAACCAGCAAAATTTGCCATATCATGAAATCTCTATTTCACTGCATTTTTGACAGTACTTACGCTGCGGCCCAGTTGTACTGGTCATAAATTTAAACTGGAACACCACTCCAGTGGGAATCACTCGTCAGAATTCAAGACGACAGCTACACCACAACTTAACAGTAAGTGAAACTATTACTTTCACTTTTAACAGTATTTCTGCCTTTATTTCATGTTTAGTCAGTCAGTACAGTCAGTACTTTTCAGTGTTTCTAAGAGGACGTATTAAAATGCTATTTATATGCAGAAAATACCACGCAGAGCTCAACTACTGTTTGATAGCCATGCTCAACCATAACAATGAGGAACATGATGTTTCGTGTTTGGACAAAGTTAAACATTAAATGTTGAAGTTTGTTACAACACCACACCATAACAATGATGTATCCCTCGGTAAAAACAAGTTTGATACCCCTGCTCTACAAAGTTAAACTAGATAGATCCTTTTATGGAGACTAACCAGTGCTTCAGATCACATTCATACACTAACATCACATCAGAAGCAATGGGTTTAGTGTCTTGTCCAGGGACACTTTGACATGTGACTAAATAGTGGTGGACTCTTATAAGAGGATGACTATTCTAACCACTCAGCCACAGCTGCCCCAATTAAAATAACTCAAGACTTTAAAACTTAATTCCAGCTACTGAAAACACTTCTATTAAAACCTTTACATTGCTGTCAAATTCACGTTACACAATAATTTTGACAAAAATGTAAAATTCCTACCAGAATTGACTGCTACAAAAAGCTAGTTCCATGTAGCCATAAAATTTGCTATAAATTAAGGTGCAATTATGACACTCTTAGCAGTCTGAAAATGAAAGATTTTACAACCACAAAATTACACTTTGGGTTTAACTGCTTTTTTACCTGCTGTTAGCTTATCAGTCCTGTTGGATATAAACTGTTTCTGAAAAGCGAGAACGTTCAAGAAGTTATCTACAAGAATACGTTATTATGTTTCCATAACATTTACACAAAACATCACTTTAAAATGGCTAGAAAATCCCATTAACTGAAAAACTGTACACACCATAAAGCCCAAATAGGGCTTGTCTTCCCTTTCAATTCTGGATATAGTTGGTTAATGCATACTTTGTCTTTACAGTTTCAACCAAATGTGAAGACATGGGTAACAACAGAGAACAAACATCAGGATCTAATACAGGCAGAACAAAAATCTTTTGGAAGCAGGAAGGGACGTGTTGGGACTTTTCATAATACAAGAAAAAAAAAAGCTGCAAATCAAAACTGGACTCACAGAATGGCTATGAAAAAGAAATGGCTTTTTTTTTCTCATTGTGTACCTCACATTAAAAGCAGACTTTAAAAGGACAGTGGTAATGTATGCTTTAAGAAGAACGTTTGTACTAACAAGGCTTGTACGAGACAAGAGTGCTGAGGCTGACGATAAGACAAAGCTGGCGGCGGCGCATCTTTATCCGTTTAGTCTGAGAGCATGTAAAATGAACAGCAAAAAGTGAGGATGCATGCTGTTTCAGCTACTTCTACAAAGGTGTTTATGTACAGAAACTTTGCATTTACAGCTAGGAGATTCTTTCCTGAACGTCTTAGCAAAGGAACGTCGTGTTTGTGTGCGTTTAAGTGTGAAGCTGCCTCAATCAACAATACTGAACTGGGCTAAAAACAAAAATAAAACTCTCAGTCTCCAGTCTCTGCATTGTTTAAAACACATTAAATGTTGTGCAGACAGTAACAGTAGTTTCTTCTCATGTGAGAGGACCAGTAACCCTAAAACAATAGTCTTTGTCCTAATGAATAGTTGAGCAAAACTTTTCTAGCAGTTAAAACTTTCCAAAGCTGATTCATTCAGATGTAATCAAAGCCTTTCTTAGCACAGTTCTGTCTTTCTTTCCCCTCTAATCACAAAGCGAGGAGACAGACGAATAACTTTAGCTTGAATCCAAAAGTTTGGCAGAACATTTATTTTGCCCCTACAGCTCAGGCTTTTGGAGAGAGACTTGATTTTTATGTAATTACAGGATCAGATCAGTGAAAATACACTTTCCAAAAGAACAAAAAGCAAATGCAGTGCAATGCTTAGAAGAAGGTAGCACACAGCCTTCATGAGATGATTCTAATGCTGCAAGTGAGAAAGAAGCACAGTCAGTGTCACCATGCCAGCAGCGGATGTACAGTGTGGACGAGTCGGTCACACAGGAGCGGTGGAGCTGAGCGGGACTTTAACCCTGCTCATTCATTGCCTCTGCAGCTGTGTGGAGCACGGCCGGTGGTTCCCCGTTGCAGGGTGACGTGGGCTCGGCTCCCCGCGGATCCATATTTGGTCGCTGTGGCTCCTCAGCTGAGGGTTCGGCCTCAGGCACCGGGCGACTCCCCTCCGCTCCAGCTGACAGCTCAGTAGCTGGGGGTCCCTGGAGCGGAGCGGCGGATGAAGGTGCGGGAGGGTCAGTGGCACCCTGTGGAGCTGCTGGGTCTGCTGGGGGGACCATTGCAGAGCCAGTGGTCCTTGACTCGCTCTGTTCAGGTGCTCTTAGTCTCTTCATGATGGTGGTAACTCGCACAGCTTTCTGGAGTGGAACAACAGTGAAAAGAAGCTAAAATATGAAGACTCTGTTTTATGTCTTCCGTTTACTTAATGAAAGTTTTAAATCCTTTAATGTGTTTGAGGACATTACAACCTACATCTGAAGTCAAAAGGAGAAACTCCAGGAAAGAGAACAAAAAAGGCAAACCTTCCATTTTGCTCGGGCAAAGTTCTTCTCTATCTGTGCACACACGTTTTCTTTGATGTTCTTGTCTGAAGCTGCACCACCGGAGATCCTGTGGTGTAAAAAAGAAGAAGTGGAAAGCACACCTTAAAGGAATACTTTGGTCAGTTTGGAGGAGTGTTCTGTGTAAAAAGTATGACCAAACATTATTGGGGATTGCCATTAGTCACCTTGAAGAAAAGGATCTCTATACTATCTGTATAGCTTACTCTTCCTCTTCCTCTTTAATGCGACCCGAACGGCAAAGAGTACCCCACAAAAGTTACATCAAAACGACAGTCTCAGTCCCGTGAGGTGTGCTATTACTTTTATTGGCATTTGGAGTTCGCATGGCAACGTAATTTGCGAGTGAAGACCCCCAAAAAACCTATGTAAAAGTGGGATTTTTCCGGAACGGCTCCACTCTAAGGTCATGTGACTTAGAGTGGAGAGGGCTCAAAACTTTCAAAGAGTTCTCAGCGAACAAATTGCTGCTACGACCACAATTTTAACGATACAAAGACAAATTATATATCAAAATGTAGGAATTTTGTCTAATTCCAGAAAATATGTCTGGTCTTGCTCTAAGCCAAACAGTTTTCTCTCAAGGTGCCTCAGAGGGCAGAGACGTACCAGCTCCCTCTCATTGAAGCTCCATTATAAAAATATCTGGCATTGATCTTAAAATTCCTAAAATGGGCTATTTCAACCTCATCATATGTCGGACATAAAACGCTTGAATTTACATGAGTAGAGATCCATTCCTTGTGGCACTCACGAGTCAAGAATTATTTTTAATAGACCTTATAGGTTTCACACAGCAGCTGTTTGTTTTCCAACTGATGTGCTGCACACCTGTTCTGTCTGTAATGACATAAGAATCTGGCCTTCTGATTGTCTGAGGCTGTTCTCACTGTTTCTGGGCAGGACAAACAGTCAGTCTGTGTAAATCCACATGGTACTCAGATTGCTCAGCTGTTTTAAGACATGGGACGCTGAAACCTACAAAGATGGTAGCTGAGAGCTAACCCGACACATGAATGCTAAACTGTAGTTTAAGCAAACCGCTAATGCTAATTTTAGCTAAGGAAATAAATCAGCCATTTAAAAAAATACAAAGTCAAAAACTGGTATACTAGCATCTAAAAACATACATTAACGGATTCTGAAAGCAAAAACTAAATTGAAGATGGCCGCCAGAGCTATATTTAAACTGCAATAATTCAGCCATTTGAAGTCAGCTTGGGCTGAAATTGGTGTGGTGGTAGCTGAGACTGATCGCCATCACACCCTGAATCCAAATCAAAAATCCAAGATGGCTGCCACAGCCAAATGTAACATTTGCTGTATCTAGGCCATTTAAAGACATTCTGAGCTGAAATTCAGCATGGTGCTAGATGACAGCAATCTTATGGCGGGCACGTGGCAATCTCCATCATAGTTTTTCCAGGAACAATTCTAGTCTTACTTGTTGCTGAAATAGTTTAGATTTGAGCGTAAGGCTAGTCCAAATGCAGCTAGAACCATAGTGGTTCCAGTGAACCATATAAAAGTTTGAACATATTACAGTATCTTAATCAGGATATTCAGAAACTTAATTACAGACTAAGGTTTTGAAACTTCTTCCATCATATTCCTGCGTTACAGTATGTACACGTCCAAAACCGATATTTTAAAAAAATAAGAAAAAACTGTTATTCAGTCTCCAAAAAATGTTTTCACCTCTTTGATGTTTAATGCATTTATTGGCCTGTAAATGGTCTGTACTTATATAGCACTTTATCAAGTCCCTACACACTCCAAAACGCTCTACACTACAGTCACACTCCCATTCACACACTGATGGTGGTAAGCTACATTGTAGCCAAAGCTGCCCTGGGGCAGGCTGACAGAGGCGAGGCAGCCACACACCGGCGCCACCGGGCCCTCTGACCATCACCAGCATTATTATTACCAGCATTATTGTTTCATAAATCAATCATAGTCAATATAAATAGTTTCTAAAGAAATCCTTCTTCATTTTTAAAGTCAAGTCAAATCTTTACAGAGTAAAACCAATTAAAAATGTTTATTGTAAAAAAGTAACTAGATAAATAAACCCCCTTAAAAGTGATTGTTCTAATTCAACTCAGATAAAATATTGTAGGAGTCACCTCGGTATAAAATACTGGGTTTGAATCTACACCTTCTCATAAGTTGTTTAGTTATGAGGAAATAAAACGGGTCCAGCTCTTTTCAGTAAATTCACCTTTCTCTGTGTTTATCAGTAACCCACAATAAGTAGTCGAACAAGTGATCTTAAATTGATCTAAAATAAATCGATCATTTATTATAAAATCAAAATTAAA
>JAVKLF010000110.1:18395636-18406558 GCA_034783495.1 Millerichthys robustus | reverse complement strand
AGTCTCTTCTTGAGGGGCTCTCCGAGCCCAGGGCAAAGACAGGTGACCCCAATTTCCCCTTTGGGGTGACCACTACAATATGATTAAAAAGTACAAGTCATGACCGATTAAAAAAGATGTCTAAGACCCTAAACATCCCTGGGAGTACTGATAAATCATGAAGACACAGAAGAAATATAGAAAGTGTGTAAATCTACCAAAAGCAGGATGCCCCCCCAAAATGAGTGATTGCAAGAAGACAGTGAGAGACTACCAAGACACCTGAGACTGAAGGAGTTACAAGCTCTAGCAGGTGAGATGGGATTAGTTCCTCACCAAATACATTTATGAGAAAGTGGCAAAGAGAAAGCAACAATAAAAAAACTCATGTTAAATTTTGACTAGAGTTTGGCAAAATACACGTGGAAGACTCCATGATCAAATGTTTCTCAGCAGCTGTGCCCAATTGAGATTAAAGTTTTTTTAAACGTGGCTTTCTCTTTATCACCCTCCCATCAAGTCTAAACTGGTAAAAACCCAAGAATCCAAAAACAGAATAGCTTTTAATTCATTGTTTTTTTCATCTCAGTACTTTTTACCATATTTTTTTTGTGTCTGTAATAAAGAAATGTTAGCACAGTCTGATCACAGTGCTCTAATTTATTTAAAGTCTGCACAATATATCAAAGCACAGCTCCCTACCATTCATGGTTTATAGCCTCCTGGGCTGTCAGTCTCTGGTCTTGATCCACCTCCATCAAACGAGCCACCAGATTCTTAGCTGTCAGAGGAAAATCACAGAGAGGAAACTCAGCAAGAAAGGCTTTACTCCCCTGATGGATGACAACATAAAGATGACCGATTTGAAAAGGAAGAAAGAAAAGAAAAGTTCTTCCAGATTTCAAATATTTTTGGTGTTTCTTCACATCAATAACTTTGATGTAAAAGTACCTGAATCAGAGATCTCGTCCCAGTATGGCGAGTCAAACTCATAATCGCCTGCGAGAATCTTTCGGAACAAGTTCTTGTCATGGTTTTCATAATCATCATCATCCGCTTCATCATAGAAAGGAGGATTGCCTGACAGACTGTTTAAAAAAAAAAGTAAAAATAGAAGTTTGAACATATTACAGTAACTAAATCAGCATATTCGGAGATTTAATGACAGGCTAAGGTTTTGAAACCTCGTCCATCGTATTCCTGACTTACAGTATGTACATAATGACACCTGTTGCCCAGCAGTCCACTGGTCTGCCATATCGCTGTCTGCCAACCACCTCAGGAGCTCCACAAGAGAAGAAATTTCATCAACAAACTGAAAAATGTTGCCACTTGTAATAATATTTACTCTTTTCCTATTCTCACCCAAGTATTCTGGGGTCCCACAGGGATCTTTGATCAGTCCATTCTCCAACTTGGCAAGATGGAAGTCACTGATGACTATTTTGGAGTGCTTCAGGCGGTTGTAATACACCAAGTTCTCCAACTATGGAAAATAACATTGGAACATTGATTATGTGAACAGCCTAGAATACAATTTAACAAGCTACTCTCACAGAAGTAGGCCAGGATTTTCATTTTTGGCTGTGAAAAACTTAGCTGCATAGCGCACTGGTTGCTTGGTCGCAAATTCTCAGAATTCAGTGAGACTGTGTTTAAAAATGTCTCTTTTTTATTTACAAATTTCAGTCTCCAACAGCTGAGACCTTTAACTGTTATACATTCCCATCTGTGGTTCAGTTGTTATGTTGTTCCTCAGGGACATGTCATTGCCCCCTTCTATTCTCCATTTACGTGCTTCTTCTCATTCAAAACTATGGTGTACATATCACATTTTTTTTCTAAAAATGTCCTTTTAACTAAAGGACTCAGAATTTTGTCAAACTGAATAAAAATTTATCAAAAGTCATTCTGTTTGGTCACTCTGTCAGTCCTGCTGACATTTTGTCTAGTCAGCAAATCCAGTAAAATATAAATTTGAATTTACTTGAGTTTTGATGCTCAAGTCAAAAACATTCTAAAGAAATCTGGTATTTCCTTCAGCTGCTGACTTAAAACAAGGTTTATACAATTTTAGTTTTTCTCAATAGATCCTTTTTCTGCTGATGTCACAGTTACGTCAGAGCATTAGCAGAAGGAAAAAAAAAACAACATCTGGAGGTGGCCAATACAAACCAGCACAGAGTCGGCTACATCTTGCTGTGTCGTTGGTTGCCAGAATCGACGAAGGACAGGCAATTTTAAATTTTATTGTATACCTGTTGCCACTGCTGGAAATAACATTACATTGCAGTACATCACTGATCTTCTCTGTTATAAAAATCTCTGCCTGCAAAACACGGGCCCTTCAAATCATTATCTGCCTTCAAACAAAAGCAAATACTTCTTTCTCTTTGTGTTAGCCATTTGCAAAGACATTAGAAATGTTTAAGATTAGTATTATTATACTACTGAGGGTCATAGTTGTGTGGATTTTGGTCCGTTGGTTTATTAGTTTATTTAGTTTTGGCCTGTTTTCTGTATTTTGTGGACCTTTGTGTCATCTTAGTTTTAGTTTTTCAGTCCATGTTGCATTCTTTTTTGTATTTGACTCCTATGTGTTTTCCTGTATCTTTTCTCATCATTCCCTCTATCAGTCTCTGTTTTTCCAAGTTGTGAGCCACTCACACCTGTTGCCACTCCCCAATCAGTTCAGCTGTTTCCTATGTCTCATTCACTTTATACTATGTAAGCAACCTCTCTCCACCGCCATTTCATCAGGTCGTTGTGTGGTTCATCCAACAGTCTTGGTTTTCTGTGTATCTCTGTGCCTCCTTGTGTTTTTCCAGTTTTTTGTAAGTTCTGCTGTCACGTCAGCCTTTTTGTTTTCATTGTTTAAATAAATGAATTTTATTTTATCATTAAGCTCCTCGTGTCCACCTGTGCTGCATTCTATCCCACAGACCCTTGACACTTAAAGAAAACTGGTTGTTCAGTAAAAGTAAGACAGTATATGCTATTTCCTTAAGAGTAACTAGTGTGATTTCACCACAATAAAAGTGGTTGTTTGGATCTACAGTTACTACAGCATGTTACCTTGAGGTTCCTGTGAACGATGTGCAGTGAGTGGAGATAGGCGACTGCCTCCAGTACTTGACGCACCACATTGCTGGTGTCTCGCTCTGAATAGTAGCCTTGATCCAGAATCCAGTCAAACACCTCTCTGCCAGTTGCACTGTGGAACGGTGGAAAAATAAAGCTTTGCAGCTCTGTTGCAGGTTTGAAATGAAATTTAAGAATGTGACTTTGGAAAATCAAATCTTGCAAAAGTTTTTTTTTTTTACATTAGTTTTTTTAAATGGGAAGGACACAACCAGGGGAATCAACAAGATACAAAGCAAACTGTACAGTTTCTTGGTTCATAAAATGATTTCTCATTGTGTAAATTTGGTTCTTTGGCACCTTTTCCTAAATGATATACTGTAGACAAACATTTGAAAATAAAAGAAAGTTCTGATTGTAAACAAGCAAAATGACAAACCATTGGAAACCTAAATTAAAACTCTGTTTTTTTTGTCTTTCCATGAATAGAGAGAAATACATGAGAGAGTTGATAATTATAATTTCCCCATGGATGCTGTTTTGAAATGATTTGCAATCTTACCAGAATTCTTAAACTCACAAATGAAGTTTTCTCAGGAGAGAAAAAAAAGTTTATTTCTACATTTAGAATTTTTACAAAGATCCATCCAAGTCCCAAAGAACACATGCTGATGAGAATGGAGCAGCCCGCAAGAGATCACATCTGCATACCAAATGACTCTGGGCTTGGAGCAGTTCACATATCTGATGGGCCTTGAGCAGAACCAGATTATTCCCCACAAGCATTTAATCAACAGAAGCCAGTGCTATAGTAAAGACAAGCAGAGAGCCTTCTCCTCTGGCTCACCAGGCAACTGTAAACTCACAGTTCAAGGAAGAGGAAGTACTCCTTTTTGGTCTCGTAGACGTCAATCAGTTGCAGGATGTTGGGATGCCTCACCCTGGGGAAGATGTGTCAGAGAACACCAGACAGAAAAAGACTGGTGTCATGAATCAAACAGGAGATGACATCTAAATCTTTTTATTCTCTCAGAGGGACAACAGAAACACGAATGATTCAATACAACAGTCATAAAACCTTGAGCGGAACTTGGAAGAAAGCAAAATCAAACTGCAGCACCAATTTTTTTCAGCTCTGCAGCTCTTCTGTAAATGGGAAGATTCACACACAAAAACCCTGTAGCTTTGATGACTGTTAAACTATCTAAAAAGACCAAAACTATGGGTTAACCCCCCCCCCCCACACACACACACACACACACACACAGCCCCTCCACCCCATCAATCACTAAATCCCACTGAGTTATTCAGTGTAAAAAAAAAAAGGTAATTTGACACATTTATGTATCATTCTTGCTGTGCTGTGCATCACCCCTGACAGGTGTGATGTTTCATAACTTTAATTAACATGTGTGGCACATCAGGAGCCAGGAATAAAAAACAGCATTTTGGTATTTATGAAAATAAATATCTAAGTTTTAATAAAACATTTTGAAAATACAACAGTTTATACAGTAACAGCATTTTAATATTTAAATTTAGGATTCACAATCTAGACAATAAAAATATGGGGGTACAAATTTATGCTGTCCCATATGAGGCTAATGGGAAAGGATTCTAGACAAAAAGCAGCATTTCTGTGTGTGTGGGTGGGGTGGGTGTGGGTGTGGGTGTGGGTGTGGGTGTGTGTGTGTGTGTGTGTGTGTGTGGGGGGGGGGATGTTGAGAGACGTCTGCATCACATATTTTGAGCGCTAATGGATTGCACAAAATCTTTGTTTACCAATTTGGCTTTAAAGTGTTGGTGTCAACCATGTCTGTTAGCAAAAAATCTCATGGATAAGATTTCAGATGAAATTCTAAGAGCGTTATTGTTTGATGTACATCAACAAACTGGTTCAGAGGCAATACAAGTCTAGATGCCATGGCAAAATTGACTACAACTCCATCATTTCCTCTTTAGAGAATACTAGTTGTATTTATTACGGGTAGTTTTTCATGGTGTGTTTGTTTTTAGTAAAAAAAAAAAAAACTTAATAAATAACAGTGGAGAGTTAAATGAAAATAAAGTCAACCTCAAGCACGAAGTGGGTGATGAAGAGGGGAAAATACAACAAGCACCTTTCAGTTATCAACAATATTATAAACAACCCGTCATTGGTCAGTGTCTACAGTAAAGTGACAATAACAACAAACTGAGACACACTGGTATATTTAATAGAAAATGTTTGCTGTTCTTGCACAACAGTAAACTAATTAAAATGTATATTTACAAACTTTTTTCAACTTCTTTCAGATAGATTAGAAAAGTAGTTTTATTTCCACATTTGAACTGAAATACAGACAGCCTGTGTGAGAGAGCAATGTAAACCTGAAGTATTTAAAGTGGCTTTTAGTTTATATACACTTGTTAGTAAAGTGTAATTTAGGATTTTTATATTTTAAGCACAGCTGTGCAATGATTGCTGGAGATAAGCACCAGCTGGCCTGTGACTCAGTGAAGGAGAAAGCGTCTAAAGAAAGAAGGATGGATGGATATTCTATCTACATTTAATGATTTGCCACTAGGGCTGAACAATATATTAAAAATGTCGTCATCACCATAACAGCCTGTGCAGTATTGCCAACAACTGCATAAACTGTAAGAAATGTTTGGCTCAAATGTTTGCATTTATGCATTTTGTCAATCACATAGGAGCTTGAAATATTTGACCAATCAAATGGAGCTCTTAACATATTTAGCCAAGACAAGTGAGGAAAATGTTAGCAGCGAAAAATTTGTGATTACAAACCAAAACAAACCAGAACATCTCTTATTTGGAAATCTTATTTTGCTTCACTGCTTTTGTTTGCTGTCAGCAACCAATTGCTCAATAAGATTGTTAATGATGGTTTTACTCAAATTAGATAATCAAAGACATGGAAGGAAAATTGTTGCAGGTAATCAAGAATCTTGAGAAAAATGAAGTTGCTTTTCAAAGAAACCTTTTTTTTTCTTATTGGAAATTCATGTTGTATCTGTATAGATTTATTTAAAGAAGAAAATGCAATTTTCTGATGCTTTCTTTGTGAAATGTAACATTGACCAAAATGACTTACATTTTTAGGATGAGGATCTCATTTTTTGCAGCCTTGCGAACTTTTCTCCCATCCTTTTTCAGGAACTTTTTACATGTGTACATTTTCATTGTAGTTTTGTCCTTAGCCCTGAAAATCTCACAGAACTCCTCCCTGAAAGGTAGCATTTAATATCACTTCAGTTTTATGCTCATAAAAGAAAAATTAATTGTAAAAGTATAGCATTATTCTGGTTTATAAATACTTTACAGAAAGTTTAGAATAGTTGCTGAAATACTCACGATTTAACAATCGGACCCAGGTCATATTTATCTGTCACATCCGAAGGACTGTGGTAATCCTTCTTTTCTCCAATTGTTAAACAGCCAAACGGCATGACCACTCCTCACCTGGAGCAAAGCAGAAACACAAGAGAGTGTATTCAATCACAGTAAAGGGACCTCATAAAAATTAGCCTAGCCTTTTACTGTAATATCACTTGGAATGATGACTTTGCACAAATGTAATAAAGAAATGTTCCAGTAATGCTGAGCAACCTATTTTACAATGAAGCAGCTGAAGAACCTTCAGAGGCAGCAAAAATAAAGCCAGTTGTGTAATTTAAGTTTTCGTACTAGAGATTTTCTTGATTTCCTGTTAACAAAAAGACAAGATTGTTCCTGCACAACCGTTGCGTTCCAAAAACAAAAATCCAAAAAAATAGTTAAACCAAAGAAACAAACTAAAGGCAGAGCAGAATAACAATGTACCAGATTTATTAAAAAATCTGACCCAAGGTTGAAGGCTACAAGAAGATTTGGAGATAAGAAGAGAAGAATGATTTAATGATAATCATTTAAAAATAAAAGGCCGACATAGCATCCAGGCAGGAAACAGAGTTCTAGGACCAGAAAATGTCCAAGCCAGTTTGGCAAAAGAGGACCGATCCTGTTACTGGGTACAGCAGAGGGGGGCTGGGTAGGGAACCTTAAGTCTTTGAGTTGGGGACAGGCGTTGGAGACGAGTTGTTCCCTCTTCAAGACTTAAGGCTTAGAGCTCTCAAGGTGACGTGACCCTTTGAGACCTTGAGGCGTGGAGACTTTGGGACCTCAGGAAGACTCTAAAACCTAGAGGAAATATAAGGAGGGCCGTCCTGTACCCTCTCAGACACAAGGTAGTGGAAAAACATCCACCTGGTCCTCTTGTACAGGGTCACTCACTATGTGCTGTCAGACAATAGGATTTTTAAAAAAAATTATACAAATATTGAAGGAAAATAAATAAACAAAACTACCAAATATTGGTTAAATGTTTTCTAAATGAAGAGCTAAAACCAATATATAGGGAAGCTCTATTACCTACAGCTAGTCTAATATAACCTCATTCTGTACTCATCATATATTGACACTTTGTCAGGCTCCTTCTGCATCACTTGACGCCTCAGGTACCCCCCTCTCATCATCAATTGACGAGTCAGATTAGGTCTTAGGGTCAGTGGTTAAGTTTAAGGATCAGGGTTACTGGTTAGGTTTTGGTAGTAAAGTCAGGGGTTGGATGTTTAGGATTGATAGAGGTCAAGAGTCATAGTCAAGGGTTGGTTATAGCACATTGTTTTGTTAAATAGATTAACTGGGGCTCAGATCGATACTTAAAGAGAATGCACTTCCTTGTTATAGTGTCATTAATGCTGACTTGTTAAAAAGATTAGGTTTTAAATCAGCATGTGTAGATGACATTAGGAGGGTTGATTAGGACTTCGTCTGAAACAACGCTGGCCGGGGGAGAGAGATGGTGTCTTTAGATGCAATAAAGTTCTAAAAGAATACAGGACTGGTTCTCTGTGTATGTTTCCAGCTTTCAACTAAAAGAACACGCTGATTTTTATTCTACTGTATGTTTTTCTAAAATATGAGAACAGCTTCCAACCTCCTCGTTCTTATGTCGTCAATTAATGATGAGAGGAGGGTACCGAGGAAGGAGGAAGCTTTACTAAGCATCCACATATGACGAGTAGGGAGGGAGAACATGTTGGCTGGTGAGGCCACAAAACAGTTCATATTCTCTTATTTTCAAAAGAGTTCATAAAAAATATGTTTTGACCTGCTGCTTATCTGGCTGTAGAATAATCCACAGTGTGCAGTGTAAAAAACATTTTGCGTAATATTATGTTTGCAGTACCAAGTGTAACATTATGGTGTAATAAACTTTATGGGTATAAAATTAAACCACTATTTCCAAATAAAATGGAGGCGTCTGCCTCTTGCTAATGAGTTAATTACATAATAAATCAAAACACTAAATCCAAAAATGCAATAAAGGAACAATGCTCATTGACAAGGACTTGTACTATAAGAAATTTTTTTGAAATGGCTTGCATATTATAAAATACACGGCTAAATTGCGTATGCTTTAGATGTCTGTTATTTCATGGTGCAATTCCTCAGAAAGGCCAAACAAAGTGGTGACATAATTGCAACAACCAGTTAGAAATGAAACAATGAGCAATAATCCAAAAGACTTGTTTCAAATCTCAGAACAGAATAAATAAATCTTTGGTAATAAGAGAGTTTCCTTCTCAAAACCCAGCAATGAAATGTCCACAACACAAAAACATTTCTCAAAAAAAGGCCTGTATTCATTTCTACGCCTCACAACAACCATCAGCACAAATCCTTTGGGTGATGGATACCCACATGTAAATAAGCTCGGCCAGCAGGAAAAGTGAAGCGCAATGTGCAAGAGGAGCAATCTGTTCACTGAAGCTCTGTAAACCACTTCATAATCCAAACAAAATGACTGAGGATCATTGTAGAGATGTCTGAAACTGCAGAGAAACAAACAGGCTCTTTGTTCACCGCCTTTCCTCATATGAGGCACGAGTTTGGGCAGTGCAGTCAGTGTGAGGAGCTGACTTCTCCACAGCGAGCATGTCTCTCAATGGTAGGGGCTTTGATTCAGTTTGACGTTATTCTGCCAAGGCAGACAAACCAAAGTGATAAAAATCAAGACATTTTAATGTCCTTATTAGTCACGTAAACCACACCTTCTGTATTTCAGTGTTAGCCACAGATTTATTACTTTTTATGAACTGTTTGCTTTATCATCCATAAAGTTGCAAAATACTACAGTTCAAACAACATTATCAAACATTAACCATGAGTTGTACGCCACTGATGTTTACTGATTTCTGTTTACTGATTTCTGTTTACTGACAATTTCCTGTTCAAATATTCACATTTTTATGCAGTGTTTTTTCATTGCCAAAGCTCCTCTACATAAAACTCCAAAGTGTAATGAGAATGTCAATGAGAAAGTAATTTCAGGCCAGGTTTATCAGCAATCCTTCCAGTAACTGATGATTGATAACAGATGGAAGTAACACTTATGGAAGGCCGGATTGAAGTCACATCTGGCCAGCGGGCCACCAATTGCCCATCCCTAGTTTAGGTTCGGTATTGATGCTCGGTACCAGTACTCAAACGGAAGTACTCATAATTAGTCTGCAGCAATCAGCCAGTATAAAGATTAGGCATGTCCCAATAGCAGCTTTTCTTAAACTGTCTGTTGAACATTTTAGAAAATTGGTTCATTGTTATTTATGATTTTCTACATCTATCTGAAACGCTTCTCCAGTGTGTTAAAACTCTGGTGATGAGTGAAGAATCCAGCAGTTACAGCAGAATGCTGACTGTGTCACATAATGGAGGCACCATAATGGGTCCCATCTGGACTGACCACCATCAGCAACACTGGAGCATTATCACTCCATGTTCTGACTTCTATCTGCCCCTTGGGAGCACCAGTCAATGGCTCGTGATGCTTTATGGCTCAGTGTGACCTGGTCCAGCAGAAGTGGCCAGCTTGGTCCTCGCAGTTATACCACCGTCAGATCTAACAACAACTGGGAAGATTTAAAGAACAGAAGATGGATAGTGGGAAAGGTTCAGGGTTTACTTGGCAAACACAGTACCTCCCCCTCTTCTTTCACTCATCACAAATAAAAAGAGTTTTCCTATATGTGCTGACTTCAGTAAAAAATACTTTTGCATTGCTTAGCAATGTCTAGGATTAGATTGAATGTTTAAACATCAATAAGGGGGATTATTTTACCTGCAGCTGTGGCATAACATTGGAAAATGCCTTTGGTATGGTAAACCTTAATGCAAAGAAACTTCAGTCTGTGATAATTTGATTATAAAAATCCCTCAGAGACAGATTGGTGTTTCCTTGTTTACAGAGCATTTGCTGTTTACTTTGTGCTTCTTTCTCTCTTTCACTCCTTATGCTGCCTCTGGCTCAGCTTTTACTTGATAAGAATGACTGTGAAGAGCAAAACCCCAGGATCACACTTGTGCTGAGTGAAGGCACTTACACCGACAGAGCCCCAAGTGTCTCAAGCCTCAGTGGCCATGCACAAGTAAATTTTACTGACAATAAAATAGCAGCTTAAATGAAATAAAATTTTGTCTTTGAGTAAAGTATTTGAATGCATACACCCATTATCATCCTAAATCTTGATTCTGTCAGTCTGCTGGCATGGTATGTCTGCAAGCTGCACATTAGAACATGTTGCCCGTTTTGGTAGTATTTGTCTGTTTTCCATTATTTAATCATTATTAAGATCATTTTCAACTCAGTTTTATCAATAATACTTAGTGTGACTAAAGCTGGACAGCTGGAGCCACTTCTCTTGTTAGGGTCACTTCCTGTCTGAACGCTCTTGGAGAGTGGAGAAACTTCTCAGCGAGAGTGAAGAATACTTCTGGAAAGATTTGAATAACAAATATCATGGGCCCTAAGAAAAAT
>JAVKLF010000110.1:18370551-18386884 GCA_034783495.1 Millerichthys robustus | reverse complement strand
CCCCCCCCCCCCCCCCCCCCCGCTGGTGTGGCGGTGCTAGTGCAACACTCGCTTTTGCAGCGCTCACTTTACTCCAGATAGATTTACTGATGACCAGGAGAAAGTTGGGATTTATAAACAGTCAGTTGGTTTTTGAGGATGTATGGAACATCACCTTCCCTGGTAGTGTTACACTGAAGTAGCGCGTCAGCACATTCTGCTGAGTCACTGATCTCTGATTAATAAGTCTGAAATAAAAATAAATATCGTTATCAGAAGAAGGAGAAAATAACAGTAACTTCAGCAACGTGGCGTTACATTTCTGAAGTTAATCAGGCACGGATATTGATCAAAGCAGACTTACCCAAATGCTCTTTTGTTGTTCTTTTTCTTTTTTTCTTTCGGTTACCTTCAGTGGAACGGCTCGTAGATCAGCGTCAATGTTGTTAGATCAGATCACGAGAAAAAAAAGGGTTTTGGTCCAACTACATATAATATCACCATATTTCCGAGCGTACTGCAACCTTCCCAAACATAAGCCATTGGTCTGAATAAAGTTTGTTTAAAAAAAAAAAGCTCCTGTACGCAAATGGGAGATAAAGGCCTTGCTCAAGAGCCCACAGTGGGGCAATTGAGGGTGGAGGCAGATGTGGGTGCTTCACCTTCCCCACCCAAACCCAAATCTCAAACCTCTGCACTACCACTCCCCAACTTAACTGAAGATTTTTACATCAGGATGTCACTTTACTCTTTGAGCTGTCGAAACGTTCCCAAATTACTATGAAAATCTCTTGTAATTCTGACCATCTTTATACTTCTTATCACATTTATTCATCAAAACAGACATTTTTGTCTTTTTTCATCCATTATTTTTGACTGCTCCAAAGTTCTTTAAGTGCCAAATGAACACAACCAAACTGTCATTGACTTCCAAATGAGCTCTGAGTTTTTGCTTTAAAACTGAAAATAGAGGCTCTTTTTAACGTGACATATCTCTTAAATAAGCTCTTCTGAGTAACATTTTATCATTACTATGTAATTAGAAGCTTGTCGGCTGTTACGCAGGTTTGCACGTCTGCAAGAAATCCAAAATTAAAATGCTCACAATAACAAAACAAACAAACAACAACCAACAACAAAAGCTTCAAAACTATTGTTAGTGTTCAGCTATAGCTGTTACTAATGAATACATCCAGTGTTGTTTGTACAGTTTTCCTAAATTAAAAAAAAATTCTTATTTTACCATTTAACTTTGTTTTTTCAGAACGTCCCCCCCACAGGATCTTACAGACAGTGTTTCTAAATGAGATTTTAAGTTACATGAAACAAGCTGCAGATGATAGCATTTTTCTTTTTATCAAGATTCTCCACAGTACCTCAACTTCTTTTGAAAGCTGACTTGTATGTGAGGAGAGAGTGCTCCGCTGCAAAGCACGAGCCAATCTCATTAGCTTTTTGTTCCCGCCTGCTGCTTCAGTGGACAGAAATTTTAATTGCCGTGCATAAAATCGACATTACATGAAAAATGATCATCTAAAGGCGGGGATAAATAAAGCGGACACCATTTTAATGTTGAACAAGCACTAATTGAAAGTCCCCTCAGACTGCTGACTGAGGAGTTGATAGAGCAAAGGAGATGCAAATTATGAGTATTAAATTCACAAAACCCCATTTCTGAAAATGAATAACATTTAAAGGGAACAATTCTGCAGCCCCATTGTAGTATGAGCCATTTCCTATAACAAAGTTAAACTATTCAGTAGGAGCTGAGTTGCAGTAGAAGGTAACCTCAGGCTAAAATCTAACAAAAAGTACAATCTGGCCCACTTTTCATGGCATTTCTGCATCACATCTGGGGTTAAATAATATTAGATATCGAATTAAACTCACAGCGCTGTGTCACACGTCAGAGTTAGGCTACTTTGCTAATATGTTATACATTATAATATTTTTGTCAGCAATGGCTGACAGTAATTTTGATTGTAATGTCTTTCCATCCATCCAACCATCCATCCATTATCTGTTACCCGCTTCTTCCTTGCAGGGTCACTGGTGCCCATATCCAGCTGCCACAGTGCGAGAGGCGGGGTACACCCTGGACAGGTCACAAGTCCATCACAGAGCTGTAATGTCGTTCTGCAAAAATAAACTACATTAACCTAAATTACCATTCATTAAACAAGATTTTCTTTTTTATGCTCCATACACACTAAATCAGATGAGCCAAACGTAAAAAAAATCTGCAGATTCTTTCTGTCAACGCTTGATGCACTGCATACTTCCAGTCTTTGACTCAGTTCTATGTAGTTGTCACCTGTAGTGACAACTTATCCAATCCACATTTTAAATCTGCTCTCATCATCCTCTGTGAAGACAAGCAGCTTAAAGCCCACCAATTTTAAAACTAACTGATCTCCAGTTGCAGCTAATGCTTCTCAAAATGACACAATAAAACTTCATGCCCAAAGTTTTGTACTTTATGTAACAAAGTGATACATTCAGAGTCAAAGGAGTCAAAGGAAACGTGTACGCAGACAAGAGATGCCACGAGACCAAGTGCCGTTTGCAGATGATTTACTGGAGAGCAGATTTTTGTAACTTGTGGTGGACGTCCATGTAAACGACAGCTGTTCATAAATGATTTGTATGCCCAGTTCAGGTTGGCCAATTGTGGCCACAAAAGATAAGTGGACTTCATTTAGCCCATCTGATATAATCAAATTTCATTCAAAAAACAGAAAGCTGTACTTTGTTTAACTTCTAGAATTTGTCTAAACTTGGTGCCACAATGAAGCACTGAACACCACAGAATGTTATTTGTCTTGTCAGTGACAAGTTAAAATATTTTCCAAATGATTTCTGCACTTATTGATAAATGATTATTTTGATAATGAAATTGTTAAGGAATAGAAATTTGGTGTTTGCCAAAGCTGATTAGCTCTGACAGCCATCTTGAGCTGGACAGTTAAAAACTGAAAACTGTCCACAAAAACTGTTAAGTTTTCCTTTTAAGGTAATTTCACATAGTGCTGTAAGGCTGCAGCCTACATGTAGTAATTTTCACATAAACATACAAATACATTTTTTAGCTTCATCATGACAACTAAATATTTTCACCACGGTCTTCTTGTCTTCTCTCGCTCTCTGTTGTGTTTTTCCTTCCCTTCACATAGAGTCAATAGTTTGTGTCTAACACTCTCATTAGTTTCTGTTCTACTCTGCGTAGCGTTGCATGTGGGCTCCATCTTTTATTCTCTTTTCTCATTCAGTTTGAACAGCTCTAATTTCCATCTGTGTTGAGAGTTTCGCTTCCCACCATATCATTTCATTGAACTGAAAATAGGAGGTTCAGAGCTTAGAAATGCCTTTGAGGCTGTAGTGCTGCTGCTGCTGCTGCGCCCTGAGTGTGATATTTAAAACAAGAAAGATCTTAAAGGTTTTACTCTAAGTCTATCACGAGCGAAACTACAAATTCATGAAAAGGTAAGACAGGTGGATGCAAAAGTTTTCAGTAAAGTACCTCAATCTTTAATAAACTAATCACAACAAAATATAATATGATACAAGGGCTTACATCTTGTACTTGTAAATAAGGGTAATATTTAAATAGGGATAGTAATCTGTGAACAAATATCCAAGATGTGGGAGCAAATCTGATCATACATTTACAATACTGAGACCCAGCTGTTTGCAAAAATTCCATGTTCTGGATAATCGATGACCAACACAAAAGTTCAACAAGAGAACACCACTCAGGATCGGATAAGGAACATTCATCCAGGTCACACTCTAACGCATTATCAGAAATAGGAGTCAGAAACTTGTCTCCCATCCAAAAATGTAATTAGGGGACTACCTTCTCATCACAATAGAGAAAACGTCTATGTATGGCTGAGAAGATGTAGAGCTATAAGTAAGCCCACCCTTGTTGGCTGAGTAGAACAGATGCAAACTTTTGTCCAGGAAGTTGGCTACAGAACCCATGCTGTGAGTTGGGCTGATCCTAAATTATATTTAGCCAGTGTCATTTTACATGGCACACAAATTCAAGCTGTTTCTCCACCAGCAAAGTAACATTCATTGTGGCCAGTTGAACAAACTGGGGGTTGAACTGCCAAAGCGTCCAACCCTGTCACCCAGACTGGAACCACTGGTCACACAGGGGTGAGCCAGAGAATGACACATTTATTTCTACATGGTAAATTGCTGTGGAGCCAGTATTTTTTGGTCATTCCATGATATACTTAGTTCAACATAGCTTATAAAGGTCCTGAGACACTCAAGTCCTTCCATAAGGAAAACAACTGTTACGACCCCAAGACTAGGGGGATCAAAGGGTGGCAACATAAAGAATGTCCAGAGTAAATAGTAAAAGAAAAAAAAGGTTTCTTACAAAGATCAGGGTTGTACAATAAACAAAAACAGCAGGCCTTTAAACTGTATTCAAAAACAAGAGGTGGCAGAAAACAAACTAGAGGGGAATAAATCAGACCTCCTACTACTATACAAAAATAACCAAAAGCGTCAACCCAAACAAAACTAAATACAACCAAAGAAAAAGTATCAAAAGGGAGTCAATATCTCCCATGAGTTGGTTAGTCTGGGCAACCAACACTTTACGGCACAGAGGAACAAAACAGCAAAAAACACAATCTCTAAGATCTACAAACAAGCCAAATGGGGGTCGGCTGTACAAAAGCCTCTACCAAAAGCTGCCCCACTGAAAGAGTGACTGCAGGAGCCTTTTGTAGAGTGCAGGTGAGTCTCATCATCCACTGATTGGCTGTTGTTCCAATTGGTTTATCACTCTTCAGGCAGCCAGTCGGCTGGGTGTGCTCCCACACATAAATCTGCATAAAGAAAAACAACTACAAGGCCAGGGTCACAACTAAAGAAAAGAAATCTGAAATATTTTAGTTTTGGACTGAAAGTTAAAATTCAGTCACGAATCATTGATTTTTAACATTTGTTCACATTTTGACATTACGGTATAATCTTTAAAGAATCAGGTTGATAAAGAATTTAAAAATCAAAACTTTCATCTGTATTCTCAGGATTTTGACTCCTCTTCTGGCTATGCTATGTTGCTGTTTTCATTAAAATGATAACAAGAAGACAGGGAGAGAGATTTTAGTGAGATATCGTTGCTGCTTTTATGCAAATTCAAAGGGAACTGTCAGACAAGTTGGTTGTTGAACATTGACCAATTAGAGCTATTGTTTTAAATGAAAGTCATACTATGAACACTAGTAAGCCATACTGGTAATTTTTCAAAGTTGTGTTTCTTCGGGCAACCCTTGTGGATTTGCATTCAGATCTGGGAAAATCTTTTAGATTTGGATAATAATTAGTCATGCTTTAAAGCTTTCGTGAACCATCTGTGAGAACTGGGGAAAAGCTGGGTAATTAGAGTGTGTTGTTGTAACAGAAGTACTTTACCATCTTCTATTTTACTGCAACTTGTTTATTACAGCTCGACATATCATCACAACGTTTAATTATTATAGACAAATGGGAAAATATCTTGCAGGAAGGAGAAAAACTGTTCTCCTAAACATTAAACAATACAATATTGTAATCCGACTTAGGAATATTTGATCTGAAAAAAGTTGATTAACTCAAATAAAATGAATGGGCTTGCATTGCCGTGAGTAGGAGAGTGTGTACCCTGTAGCTCAGCAGGCACAGTGCAGGTGTTAACTGGGTCTTTGGCATTTTAACAACATTTCATGATCCATAGAAATGAACAAATAAACAAATACAAATCTAGAAAATCAAAGATTAAGCAGAGTTTTCACCAGAGAGGTCTAACAATAGTCGCTTCAGTTCAACCCCACCCCCTTACAGCGACAGCCAGAAGGCTTGGTGTTTTATGAAAGAACCTAGAATTTTTGTATTAATAAGTTAATAAGTTATTTGCCCTTTGGTATTTACTATGGAAGCTGAATAAACAGTTTTGTTAATTGGACAGAGTAGGTGTTCTGTTTTAATGCTCTCATAAGTAAAGTAACAGCAGATACACTCACTGTTCATTTAATTTTGTGTGGAAAATCCAGTTTACACACATTATGTTATTTCCAGAAATCTACAGTATTTTAATTTGTAAAGCATAGTAAAATTTACAGCGTCGTCATATTTACTAGCTTTTCTTTCTGGGTTAGAACACCCTGCAGGAAAGAAAGAACGCTTTCTTGGCAGAAAAATGTTGGTGAATTGGAAATAGAAACAACACGGTGAGCCACAATTTCTAGATCTTTACAAACGATAAAGGAGTTGTGCAGCTGGGTTTTTTATTGCTGGATGTAGGTAAAAAAATATAAGAATGACTACAGGCAAATCCAAGTCATGGTGGAGAACTGAACAAAGCTTGAAAACAACATGTAGTCTCTGGGGTTACATAGATATAACATGAGTGGAACAAACGATGATCTGAATCCATAAAAGATGACATAATCAGGGCGTACTGAGCACTTTGTAGACAACTATAAATGCCAACTCAGCAAAGAGCAGTGACCTGTCCAGTGATTTGCCTTGATAGCCTTGGTGGAATCACAACACCGTCTGCCCACCACTTAATCCCACCTGCTCATCAGCCAAGCCAAGCAAAACCTGATCCATTTCTCAATGCACACACACCGAGTCTCCCACAAAATGTCATTCAGTTTACATGCAAGACAAAACTAAAAGTGTTTTCGGTACTCCAACATGTTACACCCACAGTGTGATCACATTTGTCCTTCAAATGGGGAACAAGAGCACAATCCAGCTCTTGCAGGTCCCACACAGCCCTCAAAGTATGTTGAATGTCTCATTTATTTAGAAAACATCATTATCTAACCAACAGCATTTTTTGGGTAAACTTTAATCTATTGTGAAGCATCAATAAAATCAATCAAAAAGACATGCTCTAATTTATAATTTATAATTTCTCATACATTTATATACACAATTGAAATTTTAGGCAAGATGTGTAAATCATGCACACACCCTTTCAGCAGGTTATCTTTTAATTCCAAAAACTACTGTGATGTTATTTACATCACAGCTGTCAACACGTCTATTTCTGAGTTTGCTTTAACACACACCAAAAAATGGCACATGGTTTAAAATATGGAACTCCGTGCTCATTTTTGTCAGTTTATTTTAGGTTAGGTAACAACAGTGTGTTGACAGTGTGACAGAAAAAAAATTATACATAGTATACATTTCACATCTTACAATTTTTGTTTTTCAAAAAGTGCATTTTTTTATAGAGACATGCAATTGGAAAATCTATTGCACGTCTTCAATTTCAGTCACGTTTTATCGTCAGCTCCTAATCAGAATAGAATTTGGTCACAACTTTAGGCTTTGTTCTCGTTTTTGGTCTTGTAGAAATCTCAGTGTTGTGTTTCACTGTGAGTTTGGGTTATTTGGGATTAGTCAGTAGTGTTTTTACAGGTTGTTTCTGTTCACCTGCTCCTTTTTTTAATCAGCCCACCTGTGCCCACTCATCTCTCAGCGTCCCAGCACATGACACATCTTTTGCCTTAGTTCTGTTATGAAAACATTTTGTCCTCAAGATCCTTCCTGCATTAGCATACTTCCATCATCTTGCAAGCTGTGCAGCAATGGCAATATTGTTTGGTCCAACATTAAAGTCCAACACATACCTTTTTTTTAATATTACATATCCTGTGAAATATGATACCCATAACAAAAAATACTTGTGTTTTGTGGCAAACATTAACAAATAACACATACCATTTTTTATAACAAAGTTTTTGTGATGATTTTAAGCTGTTTCATTCTTAGGGTTGTGCATTGACTCTCGAGTATCAATTGGAACCGGGACTAAAGTGTCATTTCTCCCGAAATCTTTCAAGTTTTCAATTTTCAATTCCTAGTTTTCCAGTCCGCCGACTAGAAATAAAAATGGCCGAACACCAACATAGAAAAGTCCCCAAGTAATCCGCCAAATACCAGCAAAGAAGAATCTGTGAGCCACCCGAGCACCAAGGAAGAAGAATGTGCAGTTAGTGCACGTGCAAATGAACAGTTTGTGGTGGCGATCTAAAAAGTGGCCAAACTTTAATAAAGGAATAAGGTTATATCGAGCAAAGGAGGGCGCACCACCAACAGCGTTCAGGGTTCTATGTTTGACACACTACACAGTGTTTTGGATTAGATTTTTTATGCCTTTAACACAATTCTTACACGAATAAAGGGCTGGTTTGGAGGTTAATGTAACTCAAACTAATTTGGATTTTTGTTTTTAAAAAAAAACTAAGATGTCTCATCACTGATCCTTCTAAGTAAGTAAAACAGTGAAATACGTCTAATGAAACTGGCAGCTACAATAATGTACTAGACCCTAAAACTGTCCCATGAAAATTCTTAGGTAAGACGTTTTCACCCAGAAAAACTCTGGTTAGCCCCCCTTAGGAATCGGGAATCATCATCATCATCGTCACCATATATTTATGATGAAAAAATAGCTGTCTGGAATGACTGAGTCATTTAAATCTGTGTGCTACATGGCAACAAACAACACTATATTTTCTGCTGAAAACATTGGAGCCATAACAATAAAATTGTCTGAAGTCTGATCCTCTGATGCATACTTAACCTTTTCTGTATACGCTAATGCAGATGGAAAGCAGACTCATTGCTCCGCAAAAATCTTCCATCCTCCACATCGTTGGACTCCTGCTTCTTTTCCTCCCACATGAATGAAAAAGACAATCTCTGAAGCCTTTCTCAAGTTGATAGTAACAGTCTGAATCTAAATATACTTCTGTTTCTTTTCTTGTTTGTCTGCATTGTGATCCAGCTGCTCAGCCTTCAGTGTGTTGCTGCACTCCTTGAGGAGAAATTGTGAGGTGGTCAGAGAGGTGTCGGGGGGGTGTCATCGTGGTGATGGGGGTGAGTTGAATGACTGAGCTGGTAATCCTTGTCACTATCGAATGAATTTTCTTCCTGAAGCCTGTGACTGGGTCATCTTCATCCAGCTGCAGGCTTTTAGCTGAGTGTTTAATTATTCCTCTGTGAAAACTGAATTTCTTCTACCATCTTGTACTTTGTAGAAAATATTAATTTATTTACTAAATATAAATTACTCATCCATTACTTTATATATTTAGAGCTGGTGGTCAATAAAACCTTACAGCATTTGCTTGTAGAACTGTAGAATCTGATGTGGTGCCCATGATATACTTTCTAATGAACTGCATGCAATACATACAGTTTTTGCAATTTGGCTTGAATAATAATTTTTTAGCACTTGAATACTTTAGTGAATTTGACAATTATTAGATAAAATGTGGTATGGTAGTAGTTGAAATCATTGATATTAAATATTCTGAGTGCTAAGAGATCACATTAGAGTTTGTGATGTGTTTTTGTGTATTTTCCCTTGTGTTTCTCTCCGTGGAACCCCGTGTTCTTCTGCGTTCTGGGTCCTGCCCCATTCCAGCGCCGCTGTCTCTTCCAGGTGTTTCTAGTTGTAGTCTAATCAGTTAGCTTTTTATTCTGTGCTCTGTCGTTGTCTCTTGTCGGTTCATTGTGCTGTTTTCCCCCAGCCTGTTTGGATATCTGTTTGTGTTCTCCTGTGCCTTTTTTATATTCTCCCATCTCAGAGTGAGTTTTTTTTTTTTTTGAGCTACATTGTCAGCATTTTTGTTTAATAAATCCTTTTTTTTCAAGATGTCTCGAGTCCGCCTTCTCCAGGTCTGCCTGCGCTAATCCTGACAATAAGATTGTGTTTGATGCTATTTTCTAGGTTTAAACAAAACATCTCTGACAGTCATCTCTCAGCATGAGATGATCTCGGGTTAAAACATTGGCATGCAGGGCTGCGGGCAGTATGGACTCCAAGGAATGCTATGGCTTTAAATTTAACAAGTTGTTATGTTAAATAGGTCGATCAGAACAAGAAGAAACCACTGCAGGCTCAGAAAGTCTCTACATGAACAGTTAATGAAATCCTTCCTTTTCACACTTCACCAGCTAATCTGACCATTCACTGTGGTTCCTGCTGTTAGTTGCCTTGGTTACAAAACCAATTCACCCAGACGCTGTACACCTTTCTATCTTTTTCTTTTGTAGTATTCTGCATATTACCGGATTTAAGAAAACAAAAAGTTTTTACTTGTCTTTTGAATATTTAATCATTTGTCACTAAGCATTATCGCATGAATTAGCGCTGGTATTGTGTCTTTTATACAACACAAGCAGAAATGATTGTTGTGAAGGGTTTATCTTAAAGCTGCTCTTTCAAGTCTGCCACCTGCACCCTCCACTCAAGCTCCATCTTCCTTTATCTGTGGCAAAAATGTTGTGGAGTCTATTCCACATTGAAATTTCTGCATCTTGTTTGTGAAACATTTTTCCTAAAAATACTTTGTTTCTTGTTTTAAGCAGCAACTAATTTCTGCACAGAGGAATGGACTGAACCCAGAACAGCTGACTCTGCACTTTTTAATCTTTCTCTTGGCTATCAGAGGTCTCAGGTGTGAGACAGGCTGGGGGATAAGTAATGACAAAAAACTGAATTTCATGAAACAGCATAAAAACTGTATATGGATGTTATACATGTTGTTTACACATCAACAATTTCCTGAAAACGCTAATGATTTACCAATGTTGATTAGGAAAGTGATAATAATCACTGTTTAGACAAGACCGTAAACAAAAACAATGAATCAGTTGGAATTTCCTTACAATGCCAAGCTTGTGTTGTTGTTCATTTACTTGTGCAGAAAAACTATTGACTGCAGTCATCTGTAGTAGAACTTTATACTGATGCTGGGCGTCGGAGGCAAAAATCCTCCACTCTGAGACCTGGTTTCAAAAAGATGTGGTGTCAAAGAAAATGATTGCTATTGTCAAAATGCAAGACAAATGTTCTGGTCTCATTTAAAACAGTTTTTTATAAACTGGGTCAAAGAGCTGATATAATTGTCTGAGTTCATGATGCTTTGAATCAACTGGCATCAAGGTCTACATGCCTCCTATCACCCCAGGGAGAAAAATACCCTAAATCTGCAGCCCCGTTGACTACGCTGAGGTTTATGTATCTACAGCTCATTATTTTCTTTCACCAGCTCACAGCTATTGTTGTTGTCTCCGACAGGCAGCTGGTTTCCAGTATGAAAAGTTTCAGAACTCACTGAACACCACCTGCATACCATCCCCTGTTAAACTGACACTGTTGGAAATCATACACCTGAGGAATCAGTCCTAATACTGCCTGGAAAAGGCTAAAATAATTAATACTCAACAAAATTCATTATATGGACACAAACATAACTCAAAATGATTGTGTTGCTTTTAAGAGACACTTCAATGATCAAAAATGTTCAGTCTTCCACAGTGGATGGCAGAAAGTCAGTGTTTTGTGTGCAGCTACAAGGGTTTTGCAAAGCTTGACCAAACAAGTTTGTTATTATGGCCCTGTTATTTATCTATCCATCCATTTCCTTTACCTGCTTTTCCTTTTGCAGGGACCTGGTGTCTATCTCCACCGGTCATTGTACAAGATGTAGGAGACACCATGGACAGATTACAAGTCCATCACAGAATCACTTAGAATGGATGTTATGGGTCAGTGGGAGAACGGAGTTCACATAAAAACCCACATGTGCATGGAGAGAACATGCAAACTCCACACAGAAAGGGTTAGGGTTCCTCAGGCTGGAAGGCAATCCTGCAGATGTCTTGCTGCCAGGCAACAGCTCTAACAACGCTGTGCGTTAAGGTGGTTATAGCTCAGTGATTCCCAACCTATTTTCCCCGTTTTTTTACATTAAAGCCAAGCTTAGTTACACAGTTTAATTAACTCTGCCCTCCCTTGTTTTCAGATCTGTCACTCTAATTGGAATATAATGCAATATAACTTTAGAAGTCATTTCTAATTCATGTACAATTAACGAATTGATTGGTTGCTTAATTGAATGTTTTAATACACTATTCCCAATTTATTACACAAACTGTCCTAAACAAACTTTCTTTTTTGATACTTTGATGTACTTATTTCTATATTTTTATTAAAAGGGAGTTGGCAACCGGTCATTTAAAAGTAATATTTAAAATACAATTGTAAATAATTTTATCAAGCTCTTCTTTGAACAATTGCAATAGCTACAAACATCAACAACAAACAAGAATCGATCTAAATCCGGTTGTCTCTTATTTAAGCCTGTTTGCTGTTGTGATGACCATAAAAATGTAACATTTGTGTCATTTTTCCTGCAACCTAGCAACATTTTTATTCTTTCCAGCTGGTAAATCTGAATAACTAAGATTTATTTGAGGTTTCTTTATGAAAATCACATACAAATTCCTAATTACAATAACCTAAAATAGGATTATGACCAAATATCAATGGGTTATCCTGATTAGGAAGACAAATCAAGACATATCTCTTGAACTGCTCATAATATCAGGATGATCCAGTTATCAAAATGAGATGTAGCTGTAACCCGAAAATGTGCTTAGCTCATATTGACCAAATTCAACCTAATTCTCAGTTTGATGTGATGGGTCACATTTATATAGTATATAAAAAAGGATAAATCCTGGCTCATTCAGCTCTGATTTTTCTGCTGAATTTTTTAAAAGTTTACATATGTTTTAGGGACTCAAAACCAGTAAAGTGTTCACTGTATGTTCGTTTTTGGTTAAAGTTAATGTGTTGAGGTGGATGTTCAGTGTGTTCATCTTTAATGCATCTTTTATATATATTTTATTTTCACCACAGCTTTGAGAAACCTCCCTTTCATGTGGAGATTAGCAGCTTACAGTCAGATGTTGTTTAACGGCTGTCACAGGTTTCACTGCAGTACTTTAATTAATTAATTTATTTTATTGTAGTATACCCTCTGTCCCTTTTATTTATTATTTATTTTCCCTCTCTCATTTCTCATAGCAGGATATTGATTCACTTTAAGCAGAGCACTATATCCCACGTGTCTCTGACTTCACAAGGCCTCTTTTTTCTGCTGGTTGTGTGAGGAAGCTTCAGCCTTAGTGTGACAAGCTGGACACCAGCAGCAGCAGCAGCAGCAGCATTGATCTGTCAAAAGAATTCCAACAAGCGAACGCCAACAGGATTCGTTGTGTTAGTTTAGAGGATTCGGCTCATACAAGCTGTTTGGAGCGTCACATCGTAGTTGCATCATGTTTATGAAACAAAATACATCTGTAGGCTGTTTTGAAAATCCCATCTAATGAGCAAGTATTCAATTAAATCTGTTTCCCCTATTTAATCTTGTAAATTAATTATACAGACTTTTTTAACATGTAATCCATACATGTGGGTTGTTTTGAGTAAAAATAAAAGTCATCCTCTGCCATGGCTTTTGAGTCCACTCTTCAAAGACTGCATTTAGGGTACTCATAAAAAGAGCCAGTCTGACTTATTACTATTTATCTAACCTTTCCACGTTTGGTGGATCTTTTTTACCGTCTTTAGACGTTAAACTTTGTTCTCTTGTACTACACAGGTTCGACACAGCCAATTCTCCTTATTTACTCAGCCCTGTGACAAACATCAACAAGCAGTGCACTGATGTGCCCCATAGCTGAAGGATTTAGTGAATGTCTGTTGTTTCCAAGATGCACGCTTTTTTCTGGGCTGGATTTGAACAGGGAATGCAGGTAATCCCTAATGTTTTTGGTGCATATTCAAATGAGTAGGAGTTACACTGTCTTTTTTGTTTGTTTTGATTTTGCTTCTCTGAGGCAGCACAGGGTGATGGATCCTGGTGAATCGAGGAAGCCATAATATCCACCACCAGGTGCAATGGAAAAGCCAGGGAATCGGTCATGGTTGTCTTGCCCACCTTAGATGAATCTTTGGCCACCCCACCATCCACCGCGATTATTTTAAGAAACTGTAGTCTTATTCAATGTAAAAACAAGCACCATAGTTTATATACATTTACATGATTGTTGCCATTTTGGATTTTCATGTGGCAAATTTTCATTAGTGATCCAGCTCACAACGTTTACATATGTAAATATAGAGTGGCAACCTAATTTTCCATAGGGACCTTTTCTGTACTTTTCAATGCAGCCACACACCAAAATTGGTCAGATGCCTTCACGTCCGGTCCTGCCCATGGCCCCCTATGTCCCTCCTCCTACCCGTGCACACTCATCACGTTTCACCAATACCGGACATATTCAAACCTTCAAGCAGAGGAGACAATTTAGGCATCAGAAGGGCCTGAAAAGCGATGTTTTACTGTTGGACAGGTTAATATTATTTTATTTATTTACTTTTTTTAACCTGTCCTGTCTGGCATATATGCATTCAGTAAGAATAAACTGAAATTTTTTCCAATGCCTCAGCAGTTTTAATCTACTACAGGAGGGTTTGAGATAATCCTCCCGTTGAAGCCTTTACTATTTTGAGTTTGAAGTCACCAGACTGCAAAGGCTGAGGGGGACACAAAAGGAAAGGACACGGGGTGGGGATTGAACATATTAAAAACAACAACAACAACAGTAATAGAAACCAATAACTGAGCCAGTATACAAAGTACACAAAATCTATTAGGTTACAAAAACAGTAAACAAATTGATTGTTAATTATATCAGCAGTAACAGATCAACAAGAGTCACAAACATTTAAACTTAAATTGTGAGTAACCCAGCAGCATAAAAGTGTGTGATATGTGTGCACACATTTTGAGGCAGGTGATCATACACACGTGTTTACTGATGATCGGACTTGGATGTGCATTCATGCTCATGTATGAGGAACAGAGGTTATTTGATTAGTTGTAGGTAGTACCACCAGGGTTTCACTACCCCTCAGCGACATCAAGCAAGCAGAGTCAGACCTAGCCCAGCAGATGGCTCACAATCCCGAAGCCACAACAGAACAGACACGCCCACAACGTGAACCTGAAGGCAGAGACTGAGGAGGAACGCAGGAAAAGCAACTCCTGGTCAGAGGAGACGCAACAGGAAGCCCAGGGAGTCCCAGCCCCACCAAAGCCCCACCCAGGGCCTGGAAGCCAGACGCCCACCCCCACCAAAGCCGGTCAACACCGCCCACACCGACCCAACCCAAGCCCCCCAGGCTCGCCGAGGGCAGAGGAGGACCACCGCACAGGCTACACGCCCGACCAGGGGGGGCACAAAAGGCCAGGAAAGAATGGAGGCCCAACCAGGCTGGAGACCCCCTCCCTCACAGAAGGGTGAACCCAGGCCCACCCCATTGCTGTCAGGGCTCCACCACCGAGATTGACCAGTATGGCAGACAGGTGGGGTGAGACAGGTGCAGTGAGGCCAAAATCATTTCCTCCCCTGCCATATTCTGTTAGTGTGTGTGTGATGTTATATATGTATGTGTATATGAGTGTGTTACAAGATGCATGGGGGGCCTGGTTGACGGTGACATCCCCAGGAACCGTTTTGCACCTCAGACCCTTAGTGTCTAAAATGCGTTTAAAATTGGGGGACTTGCTGACCACCGCTGCTGGTAATTATAAAATTTGCTTCAAGGGTATTTGATCTATCATGAAATATGTCACATTGTCACGTCGGCTCTCTTCTGTTCCCCTGAGTTCTGGTCAGATGTGCGTTCAAGTTTGGGGTGGGGATGTAGCATTGTCGAGAAAAGGGAGGAGGGGTGGAGCTTAGAGGAGCGGCCTCTTTCAAATCTTGCTTGCTCTCCAAAATAATCAACCCCAGCTTTAATGTTGGTGTTGAGATTGCCTTCTTGTCTTTTGTTCTATGAGAAATGTGAAACTTTTAGCAAAATAAACAAACTTTGCTGAAATGCATCACTGCATGCATCCAGAATGTGCAGGTTTGATAAACGAGGAGCAGATATTAGATACCGGATAATCTCTCAGGACATCAGTGAGGTTTCTCCTTTGCAGCAAACAAGAATTTATGCCCCAATATTGTTGCTCAGTGTGTAGAACCACACACTGGACACACACTGATTATTTAGGAGCACATGAGGTGAAGTTAGTTTGTCATGTTTCTCTGCGGCCCAATAAAACAGAGCGCCTATGGAACTATGAACATTAAAAAGAAAACAAAATGAACTAATGAATGAACAAACAACCGAAAGAAAAGAAAGGCAACCTACACACATTGATCCAGCAGTTATATATTAAATATTTACACAGTGCAGAGGAACCCATCTCCTCCACGTCATTTGTTCCCATTACATAAAATAAAAAATGTCCCCATTGTTGTCATTAAAACATGGAGTACATGTAGATTTGTACCCGAGCACTCATAAAGCAGTTCTCACATGTCTCTTGTACCGGCAGCAAGCACACACACACACACACACACACACACACACACACACACACACACACACACACACACACACACACACACACAC
>JAVKLF010000110.1:18335731-18347038 GCA_034783495.1 Millerichthys robustus | reverse complement strand
ACACACACACACACACACACACACACACACACACACACACACACACACACACACACACACACACACACACTAAACATTCATCATTCAGTGTGTCTCTCCTTTTCTCACTCTACTCAGTTCAGCACAGATTTCAGCTTCAAGCCACACACACACACGTCTCCTTACTTTCTGATGATATTTATATTAAGCATCATAACAAACAATAAAAGCTCCTCGACTATTTTGCTGATATTGTGACTTGGTTGAGCTTTTATGTCTTTGTTTGGCTTTTTGCCCTCTGGTCACAGCTATTTATCCCTCAGGCAGTCCAGCTTCTTAGGGACCGACTGGTGTTCCTGGTAGAAATATGAAAGGAGGGGGGGGGGAAGCTCCTTTATGTTATTTTCTTTGTCGAAGTGTGTTTATTCTGCTGACTCATCGTTTGCTTGGTGTTGCTCGAGTATAGATAATGAGATCATATGTCAGGTGGTGAACACATTGCTGGATAAATTTAGCAACAAAGAAACACAAACACTATAAATGCTTGAGTGCAGACAGATTCTGGACATGTAGGTTCATTTCAAGTCCACAAAAAATGTTTCAGATCCAGTTTTAAGTAAGAAAATGACAACAGTTGAAGCTTCAAGTCGCAATCAGAGCAGGATTGTACACTGTGTGGGATGTTGAGGTAAAAGAATATTAATCTTAATTTTTTTGGTTTCACTTCTGCATAAACATAATTCACTTGAGAGATAAAAATATATTGCAGACCAACTAACCTAAACTGAGCGCCCCAACTTCTGTCTTCAACTCTCAGAACTGATAAGCTTAAAAACGTTAAAGCGTAAACTTCAACCATTTCTAATGAGGGGAAACACAAGAAGCTTCTGATATAAAGTAAAACAAATAAATTACAGCTGGGGTGGCAGCAAACTATACAGCCAAAGCAAAGGACAAAGAAAAATTTGTAGTTATACTAAATGCATATTTTAAAAATAGGAATATTAATGAGACAGATAGAGGCTGGATTAAACTTGATTGAAACAAGAGCAGACATTATATCTGAGTCATAATACTGCAGTAAATGTATTACTGCCCGGCCACCCACTTCTTTTGACCTTAAAATAGTGAAGTGCCCTTGATTTTTTTATGTTTTTAGCCTTTTGTCTTGTTGGTGGCAAATACATTTTACTGCTCTGCCACTTTGTGCCCTGCAGCTAAAACAGCTGCACACCTCAGCCAATATTCATAAACACACAGATGGTGCCATAAAGTGTTGTACTCTGGTATGAGTCCTGATGAACATTGTGCGGAACTCCTAGGAACATTTGTGTGCTGGGAACTGTGGCACAATGCCAACAGACAGATTCCATCAAGGGATGTTCTTTTTGACTGACATGCCCCCCCTGCTATCTATGTAAGCTCTAATGCGCGTCAGTAGCTGAATGCATGACCAGTATGAGACATGAGGCACTCTGGGCACAGACTCCTCATACATACTGTATAAAACAAACAGACAGCCTTTGCTGGACTTTTTGTATTTTTGCATCTACAGTACAAATTTGCATCCAGCTGTCATTCTGCAGCTTGTCATATTTTTTCCACTGGATTGTTTTATATTGTTTGTGTGTGGATTTTTAGTAGTTTGTTTTCTGTTTATCAGGTTCTGGCAGAATGTCAACCGTGTGCAGCTCAGGTAACAAACGTAGCAGGAGACTAACAATTAATGGACTTTATTCTTACAGTGGTGGTAAAAACAGAATCTAGGCAGCCAGGAGTTTCAGGTGGTACAAGGAGCAGTGGATCCAGATCTCCCAGGTGAGTATTTACAAGAGAAGTGTCTCAAGGTGAGTATTTAATAGTTGCTTTGTCAGCAGGTTCCAGGAGGAGAAGTGACAGGACAGCGGTGCGGCGTTTGCAGGTGAGTCTGTTCCCAGGTTGCAGAAGTAAGATCTCCAGATCTTTCCAGGGGGAGTGACAGGTCGGCGGCGCAGCGTTCACGGGTAAGTCGGATTCCAGGTTTCAGAAGATGAGATCTCCAGATCTCTCCAGGGGTTACAGGTGCTCTAGAAACAAGACAAGGGAGTAAGTACTTCTCAGAAAAATTACTCTCTCAGAGGCTGAGTTTCATACCCAAGGGCAATTGATGCTTCAGCGAGGATCACAGCTTCAGCACTGCCTTTTAAACCCATGGCTCTGGCAATCAGACCTGCAGCAGCTGCGACTCATTAGGCCTGTCCTCCAGTCAGCTCCCAGGAACAAACTCCATACAAAGACAAACACCACATAAATACAGAATGCCTCACTGTTGTAGTATTTTTTTGTTGTTGTTGTTGTTGTTGTCTATTAAACAGTATTTTAGTTTTGCTGTTGAGTTGAATTGAATGTTCTTTATACTGGAGAACAGTCAGCCGTTGTTTTACAGGTCTTTTGGGGTTTTCAGCTTCTTTTCTGCATATTAATATTAGTTGCCGCATGTCTCAAAATCATTTTCAGCTATTCAACATTGTATGCAATTGTGCACAATTTGTTCATTTAAATGAATGTTTCATATGGGTTTCTTTTCTATTGCTGAGCTCAGCTCGAACTCATCCTGAAAAGCATCCATGTATAAAAGTGTTGACCTTGTAGGGATGCAGACAAATGAGGAATCAGGTCTTGGAATAAAGTCTACCGTAAGCCACCATAAAGCAACTACAACCACTGAAAACCACAGCTGACATTCTGCAACAACACGGTGGGTGTTTGTACAAACAAAGAGACTGAAACTATTCACACAGTGGGGAGATGAGATGCATTGTGTTGATGTGAAAGAGAAGAAGTGAATTGGAGCTGACGTCTGCTGGTGGGCAGATTGTTTGTAAGTTGTGGGGTTTTTTATAAGAAGATGAGAAGCTCTCCATTGACTGGGAAGATGGATTGCTTTCATACTGCCAAAAGTCACATGTGAACATCTGCTGTGAAAAATAGTAAGTTGGGGAGTTTTTTTCTTCCTTCTAATTGACTAAAACTCTGTGGCTGGTTGCCTTAGCTATTGGAGGCACAAGAAAAACACAACTATATAGTGAAAATATTAATTAATAAGCACACAGCAGTCCTTGTGTTTGTTAGTTTTTTTTTCCCCTTATGTTTATTTTCTGCGCCTGTGCAAATTCTCAGTGACCCGGGTCATCGCATTAGCAAACAGGCTTAAATCAGAGACCACTGGACTTTTATAATTATGGAGCCTTTGATTTAAGCCTGTTTGCTGTTGTTTTTTTTTTTCCTGTTTTGCTGTTCTCGTGTTTAGTTCTGTTTGTTTTTTTGTCTGAGCCACCAGTCACTTATCCCTCAGTCAGTACTTGTCCAGTCAGCCTGCCACACCCTTCTACACCTGTCCCTTGTTTCACCAGTCACAACTGCAGTCACTCTACTCATCAGCCCTTGTCTTATAGGCCCTCAGCTTCAACCAGTAATCTCTCCTGTAGTTTATCCTCAAATCTGGAAGGTTCAAGGTCCACGTCCATCCAGGGCCAGCCTGTGACCCTCGCAGGCCATCTGGACTAATAGGATTATGATTTAAAAATGTCTAAAGAGGCTAATAAACTGCTGTTTCACTGGTGCGTTAGCCAAACACTCAAATGTCTCCTTTGATGTCACAGAACTTTATTCTGAGCAGACACCTCCAGGAAGATCCAGACAATAAACCTCACACTCCACTCATTAGTGGTTAGTACAAAATTCCAAAATGCAGGACACCGCTCGCTTTCCGGTCAGAGAGGATGTTACTCTCAATCATGTCCCCACAGATTACACATGTAGCATTGCGCTTTCCCATCAGAAAAGTGGAGTCCTCAGCTGGAGCACCATCACCAAAGACCCCAAGAAGGGTCCTCTGAGCAAACAACAGTTAGTGCCTGGCCCCCCACAGAGAGAGACATTTTGGTCACATGCATGATGCTATGAATTAGAGGGGAAATGACTGCATAACTGGCTTAATGCTAAATTGTAAGTTTTAGAAATATCACGTTTCACAATAGATGTCGGCACAGAGGAGGAGGAACAAGACTAGAGACGAGCGTGCATATATACAAAGTTTATTTACAATAGTGCTGGGTTCAGGTTCAGGAGAGGATCTGCAGGAAGAGGAGGAGGGCGGCTTATTCAGGGTAGGAGAGTGCGAGTAATATACAGTGCAGGAGGGAGGCTTACGGAGAGGAGGCGTGAGGGAGATGCAGGCGATAGGGAGAATCCAACGAGGGCTTCCGTGGTGCTCAATCCAGGTGCTATATACAACTTCACAGTGCAGGTCCAGTGGTATGTACAATCGTTGGAGACAACAGTGGTAGGAGACAAATACCAGGTGCAGCAAGATCCAAAACAGGTGACTCGAGAGGGCTTCCTTGAAACAGAGAGAGAGCCGTACGATAAGCTTACTCTGGTGAAATCACTGGTGGATGCACTGGAGCATACCGAGAGAATGCAATGAACCAGCGTCAAATCCTTCTCCAGGTGCAGCTTATGAAGAGGGGAGGACTTATTAGGCAGAGTGGTAGCAGGTAGGCAGCAGCTCCAGTCCTCACAAAAAAGATGAAATCTGGGACCTCCTCCTTTGCTTAAAGTTCTTGTTTGATGTAAATGTCTTCCTTCACCTCCAAGGAGCTAAATTAAGTGTAACTGAATTTGGATCTGAATTGGATTTGGGATTTGAACTGTTGTGTATTTCTCTGAGATTACTTTTGTTGTCAGTTGGCACTATATAAAAAGAACAGATTATATACCAGCTTTCTGATGTGAACTTCAACAGCAGTACCATAATTGTTCCTAAATAGTGCAATGGAATCTTTTTTTAACCTAATGATAAGGAAAAGAAACGACAGTTTTGATCAAGCAGTTACCGTTCTGCCTTGGAATTTGTGAAAACTTTTCTTTAAAAGAACTTTTTGCATAATTTTCAACTTCCTGATAGTATATTGTTGCAGAAATAGTCAGTCCCATCTAAACTGTAGTGTCTGGTAATCTAACTGAATAAACTATTTGAAGACTTTCCATGTTGGATTGATCTATTGTTTTGCATGTTCCAGGTCTTCTCTGCTATAAACCAACTATGGATTGAAGAACACATCCCACTTACCTTTGCTGCGCCCATAATCAAGAGCTCTAAATCATTCGCCAAGCATCATTTTTCTCTGATGGTTCTTCAGTTCACAAGAGGCTCTCAGATCAGCCCATGTAACAAAGTGACTACTCGAAAAATAACAAGAGATGAGTGTCTTCTTTAGTTCGCACATGAAACAAAAAAGGAAGATAATAGTAATGATGATTAACATGGTTGTATAACTTTGTACAAGATCAATAGATGTCCAAATAATAGATTGAACTGATGAATCACCATCAGCAGGGTCACAAGTCCAAGGAGCTGTGGAGTGGGTGGGCAGGTCGCTAAGTTGTGGACTTGATGGCAGCAGACCTGTGAAGCGGAGGCAGTGATTGTGGCGGTAATGGTTTTCCTGCTGGGGAAATGGCTCTTCTTTGTACTTCTGGTGGTTCAATGACTCCACACTGGCTCCACACAATTACATAAACCTCCTCGCTCTTCTGTATGCTAAATTTAATCATCAATTTCAGATGAGGACACGAATAGAGTAATATTGTACATAACCTTACGTCAAGAACTGTTTGTTTGTCTAAAAGGAAGCATAATTTGGTAGAAGGTTTAAAGGAATATGTCAAAATTCTGAAGAAAATCTCGAATCAGGAGGTAAAAATATTTTACACTCCAATCACATACAGTTAAAGTCCCGCCACTCTTGTAGCCTTTGTGTCAATGGGTGGAGAAATATTTTAGTCATTCTTCACTGATAGAATTTTGTCGTGCATTAATTTAAGGTCTGTAACTGATTGCTGATTTAACATACTGTATCTTAAATGATTTAGTACCAGGACTGAAAATATCAACTTTCACAAGGCGTTTTTAAAAACAACATCTATTATCTAAAATTGAATATGCTGTCAGCTACTTGAAAACATTCTGGTTCTGACTGTGTGCAGAAATAGGTCTGACTGAGTTAATTGCAGTTGAGGGTCGGAGACCAACATGTGATTTTACAGGAGGTGTGAGAGAGCAGCCCAAAGTGGGAACAGCATGCATTGCATCTTCTGCCTCCCCAAAGAGGTGACAAGCTAAGCTCCAAGGAAGTTCCAGTACTCCCCAAACACGTAAATTAAAGACTTCTGCTGGACAAGAGTTAGCAATTAAAGTGTCTTCTCAACTGCTGTATGTCCCCAGGGAGGTGCCAAGAGGAACACCCACTCACCCATTAATGTTTAATCTGTCTTGATTGAGCTGAATTATTCAGTGAATCTGTGCGTAAGTTCCTCCTTGTTGCTTTGGTCCCTGAACTTAGTGGGCAGCTGCAGCAGCTTTGGTTCATTCAGCTTCGATCATGTCTCAGTGAGGCAGTAAACAGGTGCTGTAAACAGAGGGAAAACATGGAGTATCAAATCCAACCAAGTCTCCAATACATTGCAATTTTATTGTCAAAATAAATGTGTATGTATTTAAACAGATCAACTGAACTAATATTTAACTTGTTGTGGTGAGAAGTCAGAGAGGGTTGTAGATATATGACACAGACAAATCTGTAAAATACCTCATATATATTTTTAACACATAAACATGATAAACGTGGCATGAAGTAAAATCATTCTATTCGTACTTGATTAGATAAGCAAACGTGAACCCTCAGATTGTCAACGGTTTATCAAAACAATTCCAAGGACTCTGTCATACATGAACTTCTGCACAGAACAATTACTGAAAGATAATTTTCTGAAAGAAAGGGATACCTTAATGCTACAACCGCAAGAGGAAGAAAGTGAATACAAACAATGATTGAGAAATGTGTGCTTTCCTAAAGTAGGTCTGATTTTTGTTCGGGTTCTGTTTTAGCTAGTTTCTTATTGGGCTACAACTGTTGGTGATTAGTCGGCAAACATCTTTTGCAAGAAAGTCTTCAAAATGCTGTATAAGGTGGCTGATAAGCTGGGTATGTGGACAGAGGTACAAAGTTTTGAAAGCCATGCTCTCAAAAATAGAACAAAATTTTTCTAATAGAACAATTTAAAAAATTAAAAATATCTGTCTCAATAAAGTAAATCTAGCACTGACAGTTTTAAACTGATTGATTTTACATAATTATGCGGTAAAATGTGATGTGTAAAATAATGTTGGAAATAAGTTTTAAACCTGGAAAGTTGCTAAGGTTCAAATTAGGTTGAGGTTGCCTCATTAATGTACTAATTGCAGGAAAGACGTGACTCATTTAAATTTCAAAATGATCAGTTTACCAAATATAAACACAGCAGTGCAGCAAAAACAAAAATGTTACAAGATGATAAGAAGGTGCAGATTTGTAGTTTTCTAATTTACCATATTGTGGAAAATTTATTTCATAACCCAGAGCTTATGTAACATTTTTAGAGGAGATGCAATGTTGCCTGTGGTTCAGATTGTCCATGAACACACAATATAGAGGATATTTCACACTGATCCTAATCCATTATTCACAACATTCCTCTCACTGAAGAAACTAGAATGGTCTATTTTGGATCCTTGTTAAGAATAGTAAAAGCAGCCAACTTCACTGCGCATTCCAAGTACAACCAGAGCCATTTGTAGTACTTTGTTTTTATCCGTGGAAGTGTGCAAGTGACACCAGGCTTATCTATACTCAACCATTTCCTGGCAGTGCTTCTGGCATCCTACACATTCTCATTGTGAAAACAGTGGTAACCATGGTAACAGGCACACCACAATAAGGGCATCTTATGAGACAAACTAACTGTGCTTTGCTTTGGAGGATGGGGCCGTGTGATATATTTATATAATCAAGGACATTTACTGTACAGTCACTCTTACTGGGATTCTGAACGTAACCATAGCAACACATGTGGTTGTTCTGGCCTGTGGACGCGTCCCCACTTCTTTTCCATGCGACTCATAGACATATCATTTTAACTCACCAACTTTTGTTTTCTGAAAATCTTTTCCAGAGTTTAGCAAAAAAAAGCCAATTCAGTTTTAAATCTAGATCATCCCAGGTTTTTTTTTTTTTTAAAGACAGATGTAGCTGCATTCTCTTAACATGTAGCTCATAGAGTATGTGTTGGCAAAGACTCTCAGCTACTACCACACCAAATTTTTGCATTGTTATAAAGCTGACAGATCCATTTGTTTTGACTGAGGTGAAATAACTGTGGCAAAGGTCGTAAATATACATTCAGTCTTTACTTTCTGATGTTGCTAACTTACAGGAAAATGCACACCATGCTCAGGGACCAGAAAAAAAAAAGCCATTAATTAGTTAAAAGCCTTGCTTTACTTGAGGAATGCATATCACCTGCCATGTTTTATATCAGAGTTTAAGATGATGGAGTTGGTCAAATTCAGATGATTTATGTTGCATACCTGCAGGATAGCTTCAGCTGTGGACATTTCATTGTCTACAAAGTACATGTCATGCTACAGGAATCGATGTTCTCCTCATGTGATGGAATTTAACATTTGTTTTAAAAAGTGAGATGAAAAAAGTAACATGTCATCTAGAAATGATTTGTTTTTAATCATATCTAAACTGGAAGATTATCATTTAAATGAACATACACAGAACTGATCATTTGTTTTTTTGTTTTTTTTAGATCTGTTAAATCAAAACGTAAAAACATGTCTAAATTCAATTCTATCATGTTTCAGCCTGGCCTTGGATTGGGTTACAGTAAATAAACTCCTTATGGAGTGACTTCCTGCACTGTGAATATAATAATCCCCCGTCGTTGATGGTTGATTGGTTAAGAAGATGAATATTTGAGCACCTACAGTAAATGTTTGTAGTTTTTGAGGGTAGTGTTTTTCTGAGCTGGAACAGAACAGAGAATGCAGGTAAACCTAAATGTTTGGTGCAAAATACTCCAGTGCGTATGAATTAAACAGTGTGTAAGAACACAGGGAGTTTTTTCTTTTTTTTTTTTTTTGCTTGTCAAAATCATCATTATTAGAAACATATTTTCAAACTTTTTTCTCCACCTTGGGAGAAACTTTGGGTAAAATAGCACTGCTGCACAGAAACATTCAACACAAGACAACTGGGATTATAACAATCAAAACATAATAATGCCAGAATACTAAGATTTGATTTGTTGATTGATGTTGAACCACATAGCCCCTGACCAGAGGTATGAAAAGTATTCACATTCATTACTCATATAGAAGTATAGATACTAGGATTTAAAAATACTTATGTAGATGAAGTATCACTCTATCACTTTTTACTTTTTTAATATATATGTAATATATATACACATATGACTACCAGGAAAAAAATATTGTCCAATCACCATTTTTTTATTTCCACAATCTTTGTAAGATAATAAAAATACTGAAAACATTTTGTTTTCCACTACAGTGGACATCAAAACGCCATACGTTTGAAATTGAACCTTGATGGCAACCAGTTCGTCCCAAATAAAATATCCAAACATCAACATAAGAATGAAGAGAGGGACACACACACACACACACAAACACAAAACTGTCCATCATCACAGTTGTTTTGCTTTCCTGAGCTTAATTGCTATGATACTTCAAAAAGCAAGTCTCCTTCTTGAAAACACAAAGGAACACTTTGTGCACATCAGATATGTTTTGCTTATGCAGCCAGATCTGCGACACCTTGACGCATGTGTTTCGTCCACCATCTCTGGAAGATGGATGGCACTGTAGTGTCTCAGAGCTGCTTTTGGCTGTGGTTTCCACTTTTGACTTGGAGGTAGTCATCTTCACTGTCACTTCCGATTCCTGCTTGGGCCCGAGTAATCAACTCCTCACCAAGGAGCAGTTTGAAGTTAAGTAACTTCAGTGGTTTCTTTCCCAGAAACTGGCAGTCACTCTTATACTGAAGCCATGAGTTGGTGATTGCCAGGTCAAAAAAGTGAAAAACTGCACGCACTGTCCGTTTCTGAGTGCTAGACGCCATCCTGTAGAAACTCAACATTCGGTCAACCAAGACCACACCACCCATGTTGGTGTTGTACTCAGCAATTGCCATTTTAGGACAGCAACTTCAGGAGGGCTTCGTCTGACAACCATCTCTGATTCACCTCTTCCTTTCTTTTTGAAGGTCTTCTATGATCTTACGGTCTTTTGGAACCCTGTTACTCATGACCAATCCAGTTCCTGTTAACCCTTTTGTCATCAGGGTATCAGGGAGGTTGATTGCTGTAAAGAAACTGTCAAAAAACAGGGGGGTTCCTTGGGGAACAGATTCTGCCAAATGAAGAACAGCTTGTTCTCCAAATAAGTTCAACACACTAATGAGTACCCACCCAAGTCATCTTTTCCACATACAAATATTTTTTTAAAAATACAAACTCAAGGTGTACTTCGTATTCTGGCTCCACAGAGGACGCCTACTGGACTGAGATGTGGACTGTCTTGCTTCATCTGTCTCTGCATCTGCTTGCCCTGCCTGAATTTCATTCTCAGAGCTCTCTGAATCAACGTCCTCTTCTTCTGCATGAAACATTGCATCGTCACCTTCTTCATCAGACAACTGAATATCTGAGTCTCCATCAATAATCTGCAGTAAAATTCTCTCTGCATCTGAGAGCAACTCCCTTTCTTGTCATGTAAAAAAATCTACAGAAAAAAACAGAGGAAATAACTACAAATGTCCACTACAGAGGACTACTTTTCAACTTTTAAATACTACGATAAAATGCAGTCAAAATACTTTATAGAATGGTTTAATATGCGGCTAAGAGACTTAATTACAATATGCCAACAAAACTTTAAACCAAAATTTGCACAATAAAAAGTATTATGCACTTTCCTCTTCCCATAAAATGTGTTTGTACTGATGGACGCCATTTTCTGAATGAGGAAAAGGAAGGTACAAAAGTCCCAACCCTTCACATTTGGTATCATTGAAAAGCTCTAAATGTCCTCTGTAGATAGCAAAAATAATTAATTCAGTAGTATGCAGTGGGTGGGAGATATTCAAGTTTAAAAATGTCCTGTACAGAGGACAAATTTGAACTGGTAGTCAAGATAGATACAGTATATATATACACATACTACATCATCTTCTAGACTACATACATCTGATATGTCCTGCTGGAGTATGACATGATTTGTGTCATGCAGGTGTGATGGATCGTACAAACTAATAGGGTTAGGTTAAATTTATACTTCTCATCCAACTACAATTATCTTTTTTTTTTTTTTTTACCTGTCCTGTCCGGCATATATGTATTCAGTAAGATTAAACTGAAGACTTTTCTAATGCCTTG
>JAVKLF010000110.1:18285630-18304777 GCA_034783495.1 Millerichthys robustus | reverse complement strand
ACATAATGTTTGATTTAATCTTTTTAGTATATTGAAGATTTTCAACAAAAATGTCTGCAGTGTGTTGTGGAAAATTTATGCCTGTACTGTGTCTATTGCTAACACAATGTCTTACTGTCCAATTTTAAATAAATTCCACTTGGTGACATGACATGACTCACTGCGTGTTGTTGCTTTTGAGTGGAATCACAGAGCAGGTGGTCTGCCCTAGTCGAACCTGGTGGGTTCTGGAGGTGATAGAAGGTCGTAAAGGTGACTGAAACTCCCATCCACACAACGTTAGCTCTGTTTGACCATCAGGGGGAGCCGTCCGTGGAAAGAACTGCATTAAAAAGCAAATACTTTAGTATCATCTATACTGAAGTTTGAAGCTGCCTATCCTGGATTAAAGACCAAAACTCACCTCTATAATCCCAGGTGGGCAGGAATCGTTTTTCCAGCGACTTTGGCAGTCGCTCTCCCACAAACACACTCCAGAGCACCACCCACAGCCCATGAATTTTGGGGCTGACAGACACATGGCACAGGTCATAAAGTGCTGACAGCCTGGCCCTCGTTGAGGCACCTGAATCATCTAAACAGCAGATCATTATAATTTATTTCACTTAATATATTTGTACATTTTAGAGCAAAATCATCAAAGTACCTTGCTTTACCCACACCTTAAAAAACAACATCACAAAAAAGCTCAGTTAAAGGCAAAACCCAAACATATGACATGGTGGTGTGGATAAGAATACATATAGAATGACAACAAGTTCTCCGAAGCAGCTCAGGAGCAGCTCCTCCATGGAAAAGCGTAAGTAACTTTGGGATGGAAAACCTCTACATCTTGAAAATCATATGTCAAAGGGAAGCGAAGAGGAGAAAACACTGAAACGGAAATACATTGGAATGACCATTCACAGTGCAGTTTTTGCACACAAGTCAAGAATATATGCTGCCATCTTGGTAGGTGCTACATGGTATCTGTAGTTATAGCCAGCATGGCAGGAAATCAAAAATATCTCAGGAAAAAAAGCAAAATTCAGCCAAGGAGCCCAAAGTTTATTTCCAAACACTTTGGTTGTTCACGCTAAGTCATGGGTGTCCAATCTTGGTCCTCGAGGACCACTATCCTGCATGTTTTACTTGTTTTCGTGTTCCAACACACCTGAGTCAGTGACTGAATTACCTCTTCAAGTTTTGCAGAAGCCTGTTAATCCCCCATTCATACAAATTAGGTGTGTTGGCAAAAAGAAACAGGTAAAACATGCAGGATTCTGGCCCAGGAGGACTATTGTCCATCCTGCTGTAATAAAAAAGGACACTAAGATTATGCATGTAACATCTAACTGACAATTTATCAATATTAGTGACAATAGTTCTATTATTTCTATTTGTTTAAAAACGTGTTTTATATATTTTATGTGTAAAATCTGTAACTAAAAGTGAACTAATGCATAAACACAATTTCAGTAATTTGTGTTTAAATACAAAGTCCAAAATTCTTTGGAAAAAGTTTGCGTTATTTAAGTTTAAGTTTTTTGGTCCAATAATCTAAGTGCAATCAGCTACAAACACTATGAGCAGAGCTTTGGTTAGACTAAATAGACATGTAAAGTACTTAATTAATAATTAAAGTGCAATGAAAAACTGGTCTGGCTATAATGATTACAGCACTTCAAAGTTTTATCACTGAGTTGAAAAGTGGCTAATTGGTATGGAGTGACAGATGTAAAGGTTTAATTTATACATTTTTTAGGTCTAATGATTTTTTTCATGAATACAAGTATGTGGGAATTTTGGACTGGGCTGAGTGGGAAGCTCATTAAAACATATCGTCCTCTGCTTTTAAATGCAGTGATACACATTATGTTTTTTTCAGAGAATTAAGTCTATTTCTTTGTGTTCGGGCCATTAAAACTTGTTTTTTTGTAGCCTAGCTTACTGGAGGCCAGGGTAATGAGGCTTATCCAAATAATTTATAATTTAGTACCAGCCACTAAGACCCATTTAGACTGACTCCATAATGACTAAACACTTAGGCACCTTTCCAAAACAGCACAAAAAGACCATTCAATTTGTAATATGATCCGACCGTCGTGTCTTTTAACAGTGGGAGGAAAGTTTACCTGAGCCTTATGTTGTACCGTGACAATGGTCCTAACTGAATGCAGGCATATAACATTTGATTTGAAATATGTTGTGAAAGAAAAGGGACTGTACCTTGTCTCCAACCACAAAAAGTAGATACTTAGAAGAGTACACAGCTGCAATAGATGACACCCTCTGATTCTCTACCAGGGAGTAATTAGCAAAGATTACCGGGCTGGATCTAGTCAATACAAGCTGCCAACACAGACACAATCAGTTATCATTAGCCAATCCCAGACACTAAAGTAAACACAAAATTTATTTTTAAATGCATATATTTTTGGTTGCTGTGTACCTGCAGCAGACGCCCAGTTGAGGTGCCAATGTGGGCAACAGTTTTATTCTCGATAGTTGTAACCAGCAGAGAGGTGAGCAAGATGTTTGTCATCTGCCTGTTAAAGAGGTCCACTCTGTAGTAGGGCTTTGACACCATGGTAGGGTGGTCTCTGCATGTGGCGTTGTTCTCCATACTCTATGAGCGAGGACCCCGGCAACAGAGGACACAGACAGGAACACAAGGGAAAAAAAGCAAGGTAGCCCTAATTATTTGAGATCTGACTGCGGAGAATATCTGTGAATTCATTAACAGCAGGGTAAAGAAGAAAATATCTCAACCTTATTTTCTTAACAGATGAAACACAGTTGTCCAAAAACAACCTTTAATGCTCCAAATGCATTTTTTTTTTCTAAAATGGAACAAATCCATCATCCTGATAACTGAGCAAACAAACTCCATCTGCTAGTAACTGCTGCAAGCTGAAGGTTAACGTTCATTATGTGGTTTGACGAGTTAAAAACAAAATAACACAATAACCATCAGTCATATGTGAACTTTGTTGAAACAAACCCATAAGTAAAATAAAGACTTTTATATTATCACACATTAACAGCTGATCCTTGAAATCCTTGCAGTTCTGACAGAAAGACTGTCTTGTAGGTGGAAACAAGAAGGCCATATACCTAAAGGTAGCATCCAACAAAGTGAAAACAAGCTTTTATTTGTCACAAATCTAGTGACCACAGGAAGTTCAAAAATTAGTTGGAATCTTATTAACAATAATTTTAGTAGTAGCATATTAAACATAAAAACACTGTGATTATGTTCCCATTATATGTTGATTAATTATTATAATTTCCATGACAGCACAATTGAAATTGTTGTAGATGAGTTTTCTTTGAACAAAGCTCTAAAGTGGAAAAATTACACCCTTTTCTTAGAATTCAGAATAGAAACATTAGGTGTCCTGAAACACATGATGTGACCTGAAGTGTTTCACAGCAAAATTAGTCTACCTTTATTCCAAGTAAAGCAAAAAAACAAATAAAAACTGTGATTAAAAATCTTATTAAACCTAAATGTTATAGTTCAACTGAGCAATAAATGGACAAAATATTCTGTTACAGAAGTAAAGGAGAAGTGCAACACTTTTCAGCCTATCCAAGACAATATATCATGTCATATATGATGAAAAATATCAATTAAGTAATAAAAATACATACAGTATGCCTTTATAGGGACATTATTGTGGACAATATTATAGCATAGTGGGAAGCAACCTTTAAGTCTGAGGCCAGACTTCTCAACCTGAATATTGTGGAAGGCTCCCTACAGGATTGAAGGTCTTTACCTCAAGCAAAAGATTCCAAGTACCTGGGAGTTACAGCAAGATGGAGCAGGGGATGGGCTGATAGACTGTAGGCCTTACATACAGACACTGCATGTAAGGCCTACAGTCCTGTGGTATGGATCATGACCAAAAACATAGGATCCTAAATACAAGCAGCTGAAATTAACTTCCTTCTATCAGTATGGGAATGCCTAAAAATTGACCAGAATGGATTTGAGATTCACTGTCCGGGTTTCCCTTCTGAACCACTGACCTCTGCGACCAGACCACATCAGCAGAACTAGATGGATGAATGATTATCATTGCTGTTTATCAGAAATCCTACATATCCAATAATGCAATATTCAGGAAATGAAAAAAACTCTTTTAAAAAGAAATTTGATTCTTGATTGAAGGAACACCAGATTGTAGAAAGTTACAAAGGCAAATCACAATTTCTTTTTTATTCTTTTCATTGGTCATCCATGGAACTACAGATGTAAAGTGTGACCAAAAAGGTTCATTTATACAAAAAAAGAAAGAAAAAGATAGTATATATATATATATAACATTGCATTATTAGTACTGGAATTTCACAAAAATTTCCACACCGACAACCATTAATATTTAGTAAAAAGAAAAAAGAACTTTATTTCTTTCTACAACCCACAAAATACTAGGCTCAGCCATTGTGAGCCTACTTCCGCTGGAGACTGCAGTAGGGGGAGAAAACACTCTGCTGGCTTCTATAGAGAGATAACTTTAACTAACTGGCAATTTATGACGTATGTGAATGTATTTGAACAGTGCCCAACAAAAGTTGGGATTTGGTGCTATGTAAAAAAACTAAATTAAAACCATATCTTTATATATGTTACCACTTTTTGAGCTCTCCCTTAATTATCCATATTCAAGGGTACTGACCTTTTTCCTAATCAGGTGAATCTGTTGTGCATTTGTGAACTGATGGTCTCACCTCGTGCGGACAACTCTCACACGGCTGAAAATGACAAAGACCTCTGGAGAGCTGCTCTGGTCCAGACTCACAGCAACCATCAACTCCATCGGTGATCGCTTTATTCACATTGTCCATAGGGAAGGCGCACAGAGCCGAGTCGTTCTCTGTGACCCCGTTGTCATTTGTAACAGCAAACACCCCATAGAGAATGTCATCCTCCTCCTCGGCCCCCAATTCCTCTGCCAGCTCCCTGCCAGCTTTGCCAAAATAAGCTGCCTGGACCACATTGTACACTACGTCCTTGTAGGGTTCGCTGCGTGTGTTCCTCCTCCTGCGTTTTGGTTCAAAGCGACACTCCAGAATCAATTCACGATATCTTTTAACCTCCCACTCGCTCCGTGAGAGACGTCCCAGACGAGTCTGAAATGGTGATGAGTCCTGATCAGGGCTTTCTCTTTGCACTGAAAGAAAGTAGACAAACTCCTGAGTGAAAAAGCTGTAGACATATTCAATGTGGTATGTCCTCCGCAGGCTGGGTAGGACAGTCAAGCTTCGCACATCACTGTAGAAACCATCCTCTGTGCCCAGTGGTCTGCGAACTGATATTGATTTCCTTCCATAACGCTGAGTTACACTATCGTTGACAGAAGAGGCAACAAAGAAGTAGACTGTCTGACCCTCCTCTACCATGGACACCTTGGTACCAAGAGGGCTAGCCACACAGTCAGGACAGTAAGCAGCAGAGTTTGCGTGCTTTTTGAACAAACACTTGGAACGAGTTGGATGCTTTCCATCTGAGTTCAGCTGGTGAAAATAACATACACCGTACTGAGAACTTCCACAGGAGTACAAGTACATAAAGAGTGTATCCAACAGCAAGACTTGATTGTTTGTGTCTTCTAAAAAGTTGTAATCCTTGTCAATGTCACACAAATCACAAATCTTACACTCTGGACTTCCCACGGGTCCAGTGCGAAGCTCCCACACCTTCTCCAAGTTCCTGCTGACAGCTTCGATCACATTCTGGGAAGCCACATACACTTCCTGGTAAAGTGAGTTGTTCACTATGTTCTGGATGGCCCCTTGTGCCTGGAAGAAGGGCATGGTGTACACCACAGAGAAGTTAACTGGGCTGGGGGTCAGTGAGGGACAGTTGGCCTGGGCAAGGGCCAGCAGAGTCTGGAGCCAGACACATGTTCCCCACTCTGTGGTCCAGTTGATCATGTCCACTCCAGGGTCCAAAGGGGGAGCGACTGCTATGAGGCGATGAGGGGTTACCTCCAGGTCTGAAGTTGCGGCAACATTGTTAACACAAGCTAACAAAACCTGAGAAAGTAAGGTGAGAAAATAATGATTAATATATGTGTCAACCCAACATGGGTGGGGGGCTCGTGCTGTATCTCATTCAAGTAAATCTAACTTGACAGCAACTTGCCCTGCTGACTTCTGGTCTTTTTGAATTGTAAGGCCCAGCCTGGGTTCAAATCAAACAAATCTGTGTAAAAAATGGAGTTTTGATATTTTAAAAGAGTAAAACTATGTGTTGGTCATCTATAACATTTGGACAGAGTCAAATTTTTGTTTCCCCTTTCATTTAATTTATGATAAGCTAAACAAGCCAGTTGTTCTTTTGCTTTGGCATATCTCTGAAAGAATGTGCTGCATGTGAACACTCCTGTAGTTTTTGAAAATCAATACTATATTCAATCTTTGTTGCAAATATTCCCAGTAAAAGCAACAACAAGAATCATCAATCAAACTGAGGAATAATGATGCAAACGTGTGGTTAAGACAAATTTCTAATGATTTACCACAGAAATGGTAGTTTGGGCATTCAAACAAAGAGCTGCACTGATCCTGATCATAAATAAAACTGTTTCTGTCGTGAATTTCTGAAAATGTCATTCATACTGGTTTCTTTATATTTGTTCTACATAAAGCTCAAACTTTGTTGCTTTGTTTAATCAAAAGAACGTCTTAGAAGTTAAATATGTGAGCACTGACCAGCTTATTCCTAAACATTTCAGCAAATCCTAACTTCTCTATTGCTCATCCTGATCAGGGGTTGTACAACAACCACCTTCAAACACCGTCTTCACCCTGAAAATACGTTGTTGGGTGGATCATTAACTGAGATGCATTACAGTACAGCTGTATTCAGAACCCGGGGCTCTCTACTTTGCATTCCTGTCACAACCACTCCGTGCCTTTCTGAGGGGAAAGATGTGCACGGACTGATGGCCAGAAGACAACATGTACCGTTTAAAAATTTTCCAAGAGTTGAAGGAAAAGCTTTTCTGCTCTTTTTTTTTTTGGTTTGGTTTTTGAAAACAAAACTAAGTCAAATTATTTTGTCAAAGAAATTCTGAATAGGCCAACAGTTACATATTTCCAACAAAAAAACAGCTCTTGTTTCTGCTGGAGGCAGATGCATGGAAAAATGTGCTGAGACAAAAACTGACTTTGCATCAATAATTCATAGGATGCCACTGATGTCAAGTTACATTTTAACGTTTCATCTCCATGTGAAATTGAGACTAAGGTTCGAGGACATGGGTACACATAGTAATGGCACTGATTGACTTGCTACGTGCTTGTGGCTAATAAAGCGAATGATTGAAAACGTTTCCATTCATTGTGCGATTTATGGGCCAGAATCTAGATTTAAAGTAAAGACTTTTGAAGCATGTTTTGAATTAACATGTTGACAATTGAGAAGATAAACCCATTTTGGTCAAACCTTACAAAGAATGTTATGCATGTGATTTTACAATAACTTGCCTGACTGATTAAAAATAGAAGCATGTGTTGTGAATGATTGTCAACTACTAACACATCAAATTTTTGTTCAATATAATAATAATTATTATTATTATTATTATTAGTAGTAGTAGTAGTAGTAGTAGTAGTAGTGGTAATTGAATCATTAATCATTTAATCAACTTATTGATGTGGATCAATGTAATGTCACATTTCTATTTTTGTGTTTTCTAAGTCCAGTTAGTTGTTGAGGTCATCTTGAATTGTGTTCAGTTACAGTATGTATCACTCTATGTGTGCCTTTGATGGGGAACATAAACATCTTTACAATCCTGCCAATTTCACATTTTACATGGTTAATAAAGCAGAAATATTCTGGAAACTCCAGGTGGACATTCAAAAGGTGGCACACAAAGTCCTCGCTGCTGCTGTTATTAGCTTTTGCAAATACAATACCATCTTATTTTTATCTTACCTTTATTTCACTGTGTGAAATGATAGATCTATAGATCTATCCAACACCAGTGACCCCCATGACCCATAGATCTATACATGTTTTTTGTAAACAACCACGCAATGGGGAACTGACCGAAAAGTAAATGTTTATAAAATACTGTTTGCATGAATTACTTTAAAATTTCTGAGGCAGGATTTGTTTTAAGTCATCATCACTTTGGTCTTGACACAACTTCGGACTAATCATTAGCTCATTAGTCAGAATAAAAGTCTGTTTCTCCAAACTGAGGTCGTTGAAAGATCTATCTTCAAATGTTATAAACAGGTAACAGCATTTTCACATAATTTGTTTCAAAAGATCTAAACTATAGTTTTCAGTCAGATTTCGAGCATGAAAAACAGAAATGTATCTATCTTTCACTGATGCAGAGATTCACGGGATTAATTAGAGGTAAAGTGGGGTGTAACTATGCAACACATTACAGCCTGAGGATTCAGTGGCAAGAAATTAGCTCCAAACAATATGGACTCATCCTATAATTATTAGTCACTAATGTTGTTTTACACAGGATGATTCCATATTGTATAAATCAACATTTTGGACTAATTATTACTAATATTCCTGTGCACTAAAACAGCATCATGCGCCACTCCTCCTTAATTCTCAATTATCTTTACAATCTTATCTTCCACGATTTATGACTACCCGTCAGCTTTAAGTGTATCTATGCCAGCGAACCTGAAAGGTGCAGACAGCACCTGGAGCTGTGGCAGGGCAACACCTTATTCTGAAAATTGCATATCTGCTATGTATGAAGTATGCTGCATAAATCAAGTAACACACAGGTATTCTGTTGTCTCAATATATTAGGTCATTAATGAAAAATAAAGAATAAAGAAATCACTCATTTCAAATGAGTTTGAAGTATGATGAAATAGGGATGATTTTAGTCTAGTTTCTTTTTGTTTCTGCATGCTTTTTTGAAAAAAAAAGAAGAAGAAGAAGAATTAAAAGCAGGAAAGCATGTAAAAATATTCAACCTTACCTGTGCAGGTGGGTCTCTGTCCTCCTCAGGGAAGCAACAGCTTTCAAGCCTTGCTGTGCAATAGAGGGGCAGCAGAAAGGGTTCTGTAAATAGACAAAAAAGGTCAAGTTTACACCCGTTACTGTCTTTGTTTCAAGTTCAAGTCTGGAGATCCTCCCACGTAAACTGCAGCTTTCTGTCTGAATCGTTGCTCTGAGCCTCAGCCCCAGCTCCTCCCCTCATAAAGCCTGAGTTTGACCAGATCTCCTGCTTTGTGTCCAGGGACAGTCTCCTGTTTGGTGCCCTGGGTGAACAACTTCCCCCCTCTGACACACACACACACACACACACACTCCCATATAGCTGGACATGAATATTTCCCTTGTAAATGGTGCTGCATTTGCATACATTTGTGGGATGGGCAGTAGAGCTGAGTACTTGAGTTCCTCATATGAAATATTTGCCAGGTTTTCTCTGCCAGGCCCTGTGATGGACTTGCGACCTGTTAACCCCGCCCCTCGCACTCTGACAGCTGGATATGAGCACCAGTAGACACACACACACACACGCCACCCTTGACCCGAAGTGGGTTGAGATAATAGATGGATGGATCTTCTCAGCTTATTTTGTTTTTGCGAGTGACTCTTGCTTTTCTCATTGCTCAACTGCTCACCTTGACAATGTCAGAAACCGCTACTGTTTGTGTCAAACATGTCAACACGTTTTTTTTTTTTTTTTCGTTTTTTTTTTTCCCAAGACCTGTTTTGGAGCATCCGGGTCACTGTTTTTATAACTCTCAAACTGTTTCGTCAACTTTCAGCAAGTCTTCATCAATGTTAAACTTAAAAAATAACTGTGAGCTATTTATTACCAGACAATCATTTTAAAATGTCACTGCTGAAAATCCTCAGAGTTTTGTTCTGTAAAAACACTTCAGGCGGCTGTAGCAACTTTAATGAACCTTCTTGGTTTGACACTTGTGGAAACAATTTTTTGTTATTAAAAATGTAGTGTTAAAATCAGAGTTCAAAAGTTGGTAAGTAAAGGTTCGTGAACAGTAAATATCTTACCTGTTGTAGAACAACAGCTTGTCTTAAAAATGTCATAGCACAGAATAGCTAGTTAGTGCAGTCTATGCTCATGTGGGGAGAATTTGTACCGCCATCTTGGTAGATGCTCTGTGGCATCCTTAACTATACTGCAAACAGTCCTTAAATCTAAGAACCTCAGATGTCGATATCGGTGGGGCCTAACTTAGCCAAAAAATCCAACATTTAAACATTTTTAAAATTATTGAAACCTGAACTTACAATAGCATTATCTTTTTTTGTTTTGAAAAATAAAAACTGTCTTATGCACTGATTTTACTGTCATTACTCTTTCTAGACTCTTAGGGTACTAACGATAAGCAATTACTAGTTCACTAAAAATACATTGTTAAAATTAGTGAAACATTGACTTAGATCTTGCAACATAAGTAAATACCAAATTTTATAAGGTCAAATATATGTACTAGATTGTAAAATAATGCATAAGCTGCTCAAAGCTACTCTAAATAGTGAAGTGAATAATATAGATGTTATATTAGGCATACATAATTCTGAATTTCTGAGGGAAAAAAAAGATTACATATATGAGTTTAGGTTATTAGTTTAGGTGCAGTTAACTACAGGCACTTGTAACAGAGCTCTAGTTAGACTATACTTTGACTTATAGTTAAGTTATGCTTTGGTCTGATTAGAATGATTATAGCACTAAATAATTTTATTACCTAATTGCAGCACAACAGCTTATACTACAGTGATATTGCTTAAAAACTAAGCAGTTGAACAGCGAGAAAATCCTAAGGTCTTTCTGTGGGGAGTTTGCATGTTCTCCCGTTTTGTTTACGGTTTGCTCCCACAATCAAAGAAAACATGCATGTCCGACTGCCTTCAAGCCCAGGCCCTGCTTGCATATCTGTGATATCAGTGGATTTGTCTGGTTAAATAAAGACTAATAAATAATTACAATACTGGAAGTGCACTGGTTGTTTTTCACCGGGCTTGGTGGGAGGGTCACTACAGAACACTTGTCTTTTGTTTTCACGATCAGCACGATCTGCTTATTTAGGTTTAATTTTGGCCTGCGGTTTTGAAAAGATTGCACAGCATAGACGACAAACAATGTGTTACAATAGCGTGGTTTTGATTTACAGACAACGCACTGTGGCAGATGTAGCACCTAGAAAGATGGCTGCAACAAATTTTGCTGGAACTTTTAATAGACAGAAAAACACATGCAAGTGGACACAGAGTGTTAAACAGGCTTAGATTTTCATTGATAAAACAAAAACAGTTTCCAGTATCTTTCATGGAGTGCTTTTTTTTTAAAGAAGATAAGTATACAGAGGTAAAGTAAAAAGACATCAGGAATGTGGCTAACAGTTTTTGCTGAAACAGAGTTTGAAACAGTTTGTCTTTACAGATTTTTTTTTGATCCCGTTTTAGTTTATTCGTAAAAAGAAAACTTCTAGCGTTAAAAAAGACAAACATCAATTTTGTATTTCATGAAAGCTCTGTTACAGTAAAAAGACCGCAGGTTTTATGAGTCATCTGTGTTAATGCTGCTTTCACCTGGCAATCAAAATAAAACGTTCTAAAAAACAAATCTAACCATTTAAAATACTGCTTTAATTTATCTTCATTGCACTGTTAAATCACAAACCTAAGCTTTAAATAAGAGATATCCCATGATTAAAGAGATGCATAGCTCTGACAGTCATTTGTCTACAGTTAAATGCTTTCAATTATATTATCTATTGTAAATTTTGGCATCAGGCCACACAGTGAAAAAGAAGCTTCTGTTTTGTTTTTCTTTGTTTGTTTTGGTCCCAGGAGGTCAGGCAGCAGCAAGTACTCAGTATGTGAGTGGACTCAGGATGAAAAGTCGATCTTCTTCCTTCCTGATCCACTTCAGCAGTTTGTTAATGGCAGACACGGCCAAGGCCTTGGTCGACAGAGGGCTGAAGCAGAGATAGAGCTCAAAGCCGCTCGTCACCTGAGAAGGAAAATAAAACAACAAGATAGAAACAAAAAAGTAAAAATCTGTGTGAACTAAGTAGTTTTAACCCGCAAGCTGACTCACTGAAGCCTAAGACTCAAAAAGCTTCCTGCACAATAAAAATTTTCACTCCTTCACTCAAAAACACAGCTGCAGTAAATTTTGGTGCAGTACTTTTACAGGAGTTGTTTACAACATTTCTACATTTAGGTTACAACACATAAGACTCCTCTGACTGAAGTCTGTATTAACTGGGGGTTAGTGTTTTTAATAAGTAGTATAATAAGCATTTATTGCAGGATTACTGAACCTAATTCATGAAAAATTACTTTTAATTGAAAAAAAACCTTCAATTGAAAGTGTTAAATGATCACAATGAGTGAAAGAGTGAGTCATTATTTTACCCTGAAGATAACGAGTCTACACTAAGAGAATTAAGGCACAATAAATAACCTTGTAAAGGTTTCAGAGTAACAATAAAAATTGTAATACTAACAATTAAAGTTTAATTATTTAGTTTAGTGGCCAATTCATTGAAAATTATTTTTTAACTAATGAATATACAGTATGTCAATGGCATTGATGTTACCACATGTATTATGATCACACATTTGTTGTGAATTCATCTGGATAAAGAAATAAGCTAACTGCTGAATTAACAGTGTGTAAACATTTTAAAAGTTCAGCTCTTCTTTTCGTGTTTCCTTTTCTGTTTCTGTACTTACTTGAAGAAAAAAAAGATTACAATAAAAAAACATGTAGGAATATGGTACTGAGGTTATGTAGCTGCTTGTCTTGTGAAGTTTTTTTAAAAAAACAACTTTAATTCCTTTTTTTAATCTGGTTGCCAATTTTAGTATAAAGTCACAAACTTGAACAATTGAATCTGAATGTTTTACCCTAGCCAGCAGGTTCTCAGTTTCACTGCAGCGATAGTAGGAGCGCAGAGGTCTGGTTGGATGGTGCAAACTGCTGTGGAGGTCCTGGTACAGTCCCATCAGCCTCTGCTGCTCCTCGTCCGACTGGTACACCTCCGGAAACTCAGGACTGGAGAGATAAGAAAAAAAACAACATTTCCTGTTTAACAGGTAACATTCCCACATTAATTAAACCAATGCTTCTTATGTCTATCTGAACCTCAGTTAAAATATCCAACAAACATATGGAGTGCCTCTTTTCATGTGAACTCTCGCAGAAAGTCTGAGTTATCAAAGTAACTCCAGAACCACTTTTGTAGTACCCATAAATTCTTGGTTGAGCTTCAGGCTTTGTCAAGCTAGGCTAAGTGGAACATAAAATAACCTTTTGTACTGAAGAACATGTCAGAAAAACAAACAAATCTAACTTGTCACTCATTATTTAATAAGCTTAAAGGCTTTGTGAATTTAAAGTGGTATTAAGATAACCAAGTGTTAGACTCACCTAGTGTACAGCCCTGAGCTCTTAGATTTGTACAGGAAGTGCCTGAGCTCCGGGATGCCAACCTGCTCCACAGCATAACTTGGAGTTTTGAGTGCCTCCTTCAGGGCCTGATAGGCACTGCGCTTACCCAACCTCTCCATGAAGCGGTGCTTGCACTCGGACATGTTAAAAAATTCCTCTTTGTCAGTTGAGACCAGGATGAGGCAGAGCTCCGACGCTGGCTCCAGGTAAGAGATGTGAGCATGGAAGAACCCTTCTGTGTTGAATTTGGGCAGGCAGATGGGAGTCCAGCCCTCCCCCTCCCGGAAGGACGAAGAAGAGCCGACGAGATTCAAGACCAGGTGCAAGTCTATGTGGTGCAGAAATTGGTCCTTCTTCCTGACCAGAGTGACCAAGCGGTCGCCAGCTAACAGAATAGAGAACACCAAGTTTTTGTCTTTGGCAGCCTGTAGGCTGGATGAGACTACATCCCTGGCAGAGCTGGCCAGGGGTAGGCAGGTGACGGCACTAAGCAACAGTCCAGGGTCCCGCTCCAAGCGGTGCAGCAGGTTGTCTATGAGGTACTCAGAGCCAGCCAGCAGGCGGCGCAGATCGTAGTTCTGCTTGTGCTGAAAGATGTGATTGAGCTGGGTGAGGGTGAGCAGGCTGACGATTTGATAGTAGATGTAGTGAAGTTCTCGCAGCAGCTCCTTGTCTGACTGACAGGTTTGAGACACGCCCACCAGGACCAGAGGACTCTTGTTGAGGAAAACCACTTTACAACCATCTAACAGAAACATGTGAATAAAAGCAGGGCTGATTTATCATACAAGCCCAGTTCCACAAAAGTTGAAATGTTGTGTAAAATGTTAATAAAAACAGAACAAAACTTTTGCAAATCTCATAATCCAATAAATAATTCTACATGAACGGTCTGTAATCACACTGAATGTTCAAACTAAAACAAAATATGGTTATTTTGAAATTTAGAGCAGCAACACATCAAAAAAATTGTGCCACGAGCAACAAAGGGCTGCAAATATTAAGCCCACCTATATTCCATCCGAACTGCAGAAATCGGCACTCATTGTCGCAGTTGCATGACGAAAATTGTGTTGTTTTGTTTGCAGCTTCGAGTCTTCCACCCCTTCTTCTCACAACCCACAAGGAAAAATTTTCATCCCCCTCCACATACGAAATTATTGTGTTTTACAGAACGTTCCAACTTTTTCAGATTTCACTTATGAACAATGTTTACAAACTACAGGCTGACCTGCTTGGATGGAACGGATGATGTTCTTCTCAGCTTCGACGAAGGATACCAGAGCCATCATCACCCCCATAGTGCTGGACAGAGCCTCCTCCGTACCGTAGCGGGTGTAGATTGGCTTTCCGGCCTTGCTCAACACGAACACGTGTTTCCTGTGACTGCGCCACGCCTCGCTGGACACATCCTCCTCCTCTTTGGCCCTGCTCTCAGATGAAAAGTCCTTGTTTTGTTGCTTCTCTGAGGTTTTCTCTCCAACGAGCACCTTGAACTCCTCTGCATCACATCCCTCTGAAGGATCCAGTTTCTCGGCCTCATCTTCAGCAGTCAGATCTTCAAAGGACTGTGCATGAACAAACATGGCGCTCCTCTGACCCGCTCCTGCATTAAAGTATACCAATATATTTAACAAACCATCATAATAAACTGAATTTAGCAAACCCAATATTGCTATAGCTCAGGTAGTTTTGCAATATTTGAGCTAAAACTTGGTAAGACAGTGGCTTAGCAAGGTGTCAAATTCCAAGCACATCTATGTTCAACACTTTAGCATTAACAAACCAAATAAAGTGTTGCTGCCGACTGTTAATGAAGAAAAAAAAACGATTTAGGTTAGACTGCATAATTACACAAAAAAGGGATGAGTTTGATCATGATTTTGCAAGGTAAACAAAAAGATCCTCATTATTTCTGCTTTGGAAGAACAAATTATAACATTGCTACATATTAGTCTTATTAGTGATAAATTTATTCAAAAAGGATATGAACACTTAAAACTAACCATTGACGTACATTATAGCTAAAGAGATGACTGAAAGTCAGAAGTTAAAGCCACAAAGGACAAACGACTCCCGGTGGCTGGCTGCAGTAAGATCTTTAGGTCCTGCCCTGCTGTGTAAACAAAAGGATGTTTGCCTGACAAAAAATAAATGAATACACTCCAGATTAGTTTTTCATCAGTCGATTTTTGTTGATCCATGTAGTTCTTACCTTGCTGCTTTATGCTCACATATACACATTTTTTCCAGTAAATGTAGTTATTATTAATGTCAATGAGATTAACCAGCAATCCATTTTGTTATACTAAGAACATTGTACACTGCATCTTCAGATGGTCCCTATTTAAATTTTTAAAATATAAATAGATTTTTGGACAAAAGCCCAGTTTTACAATTGCCTTGTTTTCTAAAAATATATATTTAAACCAGTCTTAGAAGCGTTATGTGGAGATAATATAAATCATTATTTATTCTGGATTTTTTGCAGACGTTACACACAAAAAACAAGACATATAAAAATGTAGCCAAAATACTTCCATCCTGTTCTGGCCTGAGTTTCTTTTCCTCATGGGTGTGAAAGTTGAAGTTCCAGTTGTGAAAACGCATCACCACGTCACATGCAGACAAATTCAAAGCAACATCTCTGCATGTTTTCTTGTATTTATGTGTGAAAACAGCTGAAGTGTAAAGTTCTGCATTGCTTCACCAGCACAGGATGTGAAGAATTATGCCTATTCACGGCAAACACAGCACGCAGTATAAGCCAGCTTTATCTTTTTGATCAAATGAAGAACTTGTTCAAAATGGCCTCTTCAGTCCAATTTAAGGTCTAACATGGGGTTGGCTGTGGCTGAGTGATTAGGGGGAGCCATCCTCCAATGAGTTGGGAGTTCAACTACACTGCTATTCTGTCACATGTCCAAGTGTCTCTGGGCAAGTTGCTGAACCCCCACTGTCCCCACTGTGTATGGATGTGACTTAAGCATTGACTAGTCTCCATAAAATGATTTATCTAGATTAGCTTTGTACATAGTATGCTGCGTGAACGGGTAAATGAGGAGACAGATTGTAGTGTAAGGCACTTTGAGTATCCTGGTTGGATAGAAAGGTGCTATAAGTACAGTCCATTTACCATTAACATTCCTTAAAAGAATGTATATCATATGCAGTCTCTCATGTCAGAGTTTTAAACTAGATCTACATCTAATGATTAGTTTCTGCAAGTGTTATTTTCCAGTGGTTCATGAGATATTTTGACAACAGGTAGACAGACAATCAAAAAGTGAAACAAAAACAACATTGCCTGCTGACAAAAGGCAAATAAGTATGTAATAATGGTTTTCTGTACGCCAGCGTTGACTAAAATCAACAGCAAATGGTCACGTGTTTACTTAATGGACTTTTTGTTTCGTTCAGAGACAAAAAATATTTTGAAAGTAAATTAGGAGATCCTTTTTGATGGATTGACATTTTATTAACCATGCTGTTCATACTGAGCAGTAAACAATTTGGATAATTTGCTTAATCCAACCTCCAAACACAGACTCTGCAGTGGAATAAATTAAAGCGAACAGCTCCAAGGGGCTCAGCTACGCTTTATAAATACACATTAAACAGTCATTTTATCACATTCCCACAGTGTCTGTTGACTTTAACATGAAGAGCGAAGAAGAGGTAGAGCTGATGAGCTGATCTCACCTGGTTCAGTTCCTTCCACCAGACCCGGTGTGGGGCTGTCCGCCCTCTCGAAGCGGAGCCGACCCACAGGAGCCAGGGTTCCGTTTTGCCAGGACACGGCCGCCCGGGGCGTTTCTTCCTCCATCACTGCTGCTTGTAGCAGGGACACACACCTGGCAGGACAGACAGACAGACAGACAGACAGACAGACAGAGTGAGAGCTGGGAACAAAGGTCAACAACTTCGCGACTGACTGCGGCTTCTACTTACAATCAAGATGTTTATGTCCCACGTTTTAAAATAGCTCTAAGGTGAAAATGTGTTTAAACTAGTTTTTAATCATTAAGTGACTTTACTTCAGAGCTAAGACCATCTCATCTGCAATACCTGATTCGAAACTAAACTAGAGAACAAAAACTGTGGTTCCGTGTGGTACTGTTATATTTCCTCGCAATCTTAATTATAACTTGACAGAGGCGAGTCATTTTAGCAGAACTTCGAAGCTAAGTTATTTACATATACTAGCTTAACAGATTACTAGTAAAAGTAATTCTAAAATGTTTAGGCAAATAAGTCCTGTTTTACTGTCTCCATTCCATACAAAAGTTTTCATTACAAACTAAACTAATTCCAAAATGTTTACCTTTCATTTCCACGGCATTTGTATCTAAAAAATGAATTCCCCAACTCATCTACTGCAGCAGCTAGCTATATCAAACGAGAAGTACTTCTTCTGGTTTGGAACGTGCCCATTTGGATTCCGGAAATAGGAATTGTGGGATATGAAGTTTTTTTTTTTTTTAGAAAAATTGAATACGCTAAGCAAAGAATTTGACAGTTAAACCAGTAAACATTAATTAAAATAATTATATAACAATCCATGTTATACGTCACAATATTCGCAATTTTTATCCTTTGGTGCATTCAAAGAAGGAGGTACCGGTAAGTAAGTAAGGAGGACATTGAACGTAACACCTAGGGGCGGAGCTTGTGTTTGAACAGCCAGCGGGGGGAAACGGAAAGAGTTAGCTTTGCTTTTAATTTGGTTAACTAATATCTTCCGTCTTAGTACGTTTTAATAGGAAGTAAAATAAACGATCCAGGTAAGATTAGTGATGCTAGTTGTTACTACGAAGGACTTAGCATCTTCGTTTGGTAAGTATAAAGAGTAGCAAATTATTGTTAGCTAGGTTTTAGCTATCGTGTTATGAAACAAGACAGAAGATGCTACTTTATATGCGTGGTGTTAGTAGAGGAACATTGTATGTTTTGTAAATGTTTGGTTTCTTTGTAACAGACTGAGCATTGTGGCATAAAGATGCCTATCCGGGCATATTGCACAATCTGCTCGGATTTTTTTGATCACTGCAAAGATGTCGCTGCCATTCACTGCGGACACACGTTTCACTATGAATGGTAACTTCACAAAAGTCCTTATAGTAATTTGCCAGCATTATGTCAATTGTTTTTTTTTTTTTTGAGTTTGAAATTACTTTTTTTTATTTCTTTCAGTCTCCTTCAGTGGTTCCAGACAGCCCCAACTAAGACCTGTCCACAGTGTAGGAAACAGGTACACCTCCAAAACAAACGGTTTACAAAATCTGAGCCAAGTGTTTACAAAGAATAACAAATAAACTTAAATTATTTGTGCTACGACAACAGGTCAGCACCCGACACATCATCAGCAAGCTGTTCTTTGACATTGGTGGAGAGGAGGAGGGCACTGCAGACCCTGAGAGCTTGCAGGTACCAAGCATTGCCTTAAAGCAGTGGTCTCAAACTCCCGGCCCACGGGCCAGTTGCAGCCCGCAAGATGATATTTTGTGGCCCCCACCTTAATCTGAAAGTATATAGTTAGTGCAGCCTGCAAGTCACAGCTGAGCAAGACAAGGAGTGGGCGGGGGGAGCACGTGTTTGATATATTTTTTTTCGCCATTCGCGCGGATGGTCAGGGTGCTGAACGTGTTTTTGAGCACATTTGCGCACGGACATAAGGAGGCACCTCTTCTGGATTTATTTATCGCCCCAACAAGACTGTT
>JAVKLF010000110.1:18269664-18285530 GCA_034783495.1 Millerichthys robustus | reverse complement strand
GTGCATGATGCGGCCCGCCCTCAACCAGATTCTGCCTCCAGTGGCCCCATGGTAAATTGAGTTTGAGACCCCTGCCTGTCTGATACAAATTTGTAACATTTGTAACCCTTACAAGAACTTAGAACAGATTCCACATGCAGTAGGTTTTTATTTTGTGATTGTTTGCCATGATAGATTTTTGTTTCCCTTCTCCAGAATGAACTCGATCGGATGAAGGCGCTTCTAAGCTCCAAAGGTGAAAACCTGTCTTGTGCTGTGATTCTCTTGTCGAGTGGAAGTCAGTATTGCCAGCTGACTATTATGTTTGATCGATTTTTAGAGCGGGACTGGCGAGACGAACAGAAGGTGATGGACAGTTTAAAGGATACTGTGGACAAGCAAAGAAGAGACCTGGACAGCACACGAAAACAGATTGTGGAAAAAGAGATGCTGTGTGCTGCTCTCAAAGTGAGCATTGTTATGATTTAGACCAGAGGTCCTCCACTCTCATCCTCAAGGCCCATTATCTTACATGTTTAGATGTTTTTTCACTTCAACACACCTGATTTGAATGGATGATAGATTAATAGGCTTCCGAAGAATGTTAAGAGCAGGGAAACCACTAAAATGTGCAGGTTAGTGGCCCTTGAGGACCAGGATCGAGAGCTGCTGATTTAGACAAGTATCTCCACAGACTCTTGTTGCAGCTGGAAGTTTACTCATGTTTGTGTGTCACAGAAACAAATGACGTATTTGGAGATACAACAGAATGAAGTTCAGACTGCGAAGGAGGAGGTCCGCAGACTAAAGGTCAAAATGAAAACTTTTGAAAGGTATCTGCAGGCCAATTAATTATGTTTCTTATTAAGATCTACACAGTAGATTTGTATTGTATTATAAAATGTAAAATTTATTTAGTATGGAAATTTATGTCTTATCAAAGTGTGTATTTATAGTTGTGCACTGAGTTTGGTGTCACGTTTTGTTTCCAGTCTGGACGTGTTGTTGCAGGGCCAGAGAGCAGAAGTGGATTCCATGATCACAGACATGGGTGTCGGCTCGGCAGCTGTGGAGCAGCTCTCCATTTACTGCATCTCTCTCAAAAAGTAAGAGTTGGGAGTTCTTGTTGGATCATTTCTTTTGCTTAATTCTTATTTCAGTATATTTGAAAATGCAACCATCTTCATAGTTGGGCTTTTTAGTTCTCCTTTAATTCAGATTTATGTGTCCTGCCTTTTGTCCATGGTCATATACACTTTAGTATATGTAATAGCATAAATAGGAAGCCTAAAAAAGATGCTGCAAAGTTGTCATTGATGCCTGGTTAGAAACATTGGGGAAGCGAGGTCCTGAGTAGTGTGTGATAAGAGTTTATTTATTAGGTACTCTGTCCGACAAGGAGCAAGGCAACGAGTTCTGAAAGCAATATTTACCTGAGACCAGTCACTGACTGCAATGATCGTCTGCTGTTTGTATTTATGTTGCAAAAGTACTGATCTGTGAAGTAAGACAGCAGATGATCATTGCTTTTAATGGCGGTCCTGCTCAGGAAAATCTTCTTCTCTTTGTTCTACACTAAAAACTGTTTTCACAGCAAAAAAAAAGTAGAAGACCTGGAAACATTATGCTTCAGCACACGGTCCCCAAATTCCCCCAGAAAACCCTAAAATTGTATGTCCTGCGCTGAGTAGCTATGACAGATCATGGCTTGGCCAGGATTTAGATTGCTGCTTTAACAAAAATCTGTTGTTTAAAAACAAACTGTTTCTTTCAGCTCATCATAAACTGTTCAGTCTTTGATTATTTGGTTTAGAATTTTTCCAGAGCTGTAGTAGTGCAGGCAAAGTCAGTACAACTTTTTTTTAACTTGCCAGTCATTTCTTACAAAATTATGTCATATTGAAACATTTGCACTACATCATAATTATATTGAGGTACTGAAATGTCATTTGGAGCGTTGTGTAAAAACACATTTTCTGCTTTAAATCTATGAGCAGCACAAACAGCACATCACACTATTTTAATTTGACTGTTTTTAAGCGTTTTCACGTCACATTTATCATCCCTCTTCCTTTCACAGAGAGTATGATAACCTCAAAGGAAGCCTCAAGTCTTCAAATGACCTGTGTGAGAAGCTGAAGAGAGAGGTTCTCTCTTCTAACAACAAGGTAGCTTCATCTTAGTCTAGCACCACACCCTAAGGATTAACCTCTGAAATGATGGAGAATGTCTGTTTTTTGTTTTTAGTTGCAAAAAGCTGCGTTTGAGGTGAATCAGACCAAAGAGGACATGAAGTCTTTACAAAAAGATCTGGTCAATGCTGACAAAGAGATCTCGGTAAGAACACATTAAACAAACAATCCTTGCACTTTTGTTTTGTTTTTACATATTTGCACTGACCTTTACCCGTGCTCGTCCACAGAGTCTCAAGAAAAAAGTTGAGTTCCTCCAGAAGACTTTGAGCACGCCAACGCGCACAAACGAAGCTCTCAATCGGCTTGTCTTTGAAAGGTGTCCTCCTGCAGCTTTATTGAAATCTCTGTGATTGACTCAACTTTCCTGAAAGGAGTTGTCATTTACTGGTGACTTTTCCTCTGCAGCCCAGCCCCAGTAGAACTGAAGCCGCCGAGCCTCCATCAATGTGCACATAATGACATTGACCTCAATATGACCTATGACATCACAACTCCAGACGACCTGACCAAGAAACCAACGCAGGTCCCGTCGAAGAAGATGCGTCTTGACCCCCCTGTGTAAGTTTTGTTGCTAAGTAGGACAGAATTGTTTTTGCTCAAAAAAGGGTTCCTTTTGAAATTTAGATAACTTCTGTTTTATATTGAGCGAGAGTTCAGTGATGTGTTTTGTTTTTCTTTTCTTTTCTTTTTCAGAACATGTGGGTCCAAACGTAGTGAGAAGTCTTCACTAGTGAGCAGGGTACGTTCGTAATTGTGTCACAGCAAAATACTATTATTTGTTTGGTGAAAATCAAGACTTTTTGCATGTGTGCATTTATTCCTCAGCCTCAAGATAAAGATCCATTCCTGAGTCCGTTGATGAGGAACTCTTTTCTCTTTAGAAAGAAGACTTTAGGCAGCATGTTGGACCCTCAGAGGAAGGCTGGACTCGTATGTACAACTCAATCACACAACCCTCTTCTTAGAAGTTTTGCATTGAAATACGTTTTTTTCTTGAATTTTTTGTCTGTTTTTCAGGTTAGAAGTGGTTATGATGGATTAGGAGGAAGAACTAAATTCATCCAACCTGTATCCTTTTTCCTATCATTTAGAGCGTTCTTGTGTTATTTTGATCTTTAAGCTTTAATTCTGACCACATGAGCTAATGTCTGGTTCGATAACAAAAACTACATCGCTGCTGTCTTTAAAGAACGCCAGTGTTTCCAAAGTGGTTCTTTAAAGTGCTATTATTTAAATCTTCAATTTCACAAAAACAGTTATTTCTGGATAAATATGAATAAATTCCCGTTAGATTTGGCCTTATGCTGCACTGGAAGCGCTACAAGCTCTTTGTGGTTCCAAATAACACTAATATTCCATGTAAATAATAAATCTGACATTGGTGGTATAAAACTTTATACACTTGCTTGAAAGATTGTAGTTGTTTTAGGATGGTTTTATTTATGACAAACACGCAGCTATTGCACTCTACTTCTCCAGACCTGGGGTCATTAAAGAAAAGCTTTTTACTACAAGTAAAAAGATCTTCATAACGTTTCTGCCAAATCCCATTTTAAAATGGATGGAATATCCTTTTACATGTTCCACCGGGCCCTCTGAACACCACCAAGCAGACAAGGCGGGTGAAGTGTCTTGCCCAAGGACACAACGACTGAGAAGGATGGGACAAGAAATTGAACCGGCAACCCACCGGTCACAGGACAACTCCCCTAACCACTCTTCCACAGCCGCCCTTAGTTAATAAAACAAACTAAATACTAATATGCTAAAAAGTACTTTATCCTTTGTTTGATGTATTTTATTTATTGAAACATTTCATGGTTAAAACATCCGATACAAGGTATTTAAAAGAAGGAAAAAAAACATTCTCTTGTGGATCTTTGGTAAGACATTTGTACTCTGAAGCACAAGTTTTTTTTTTTTACTTTTCATTCAGCCTTTTTAAAGATTTCATTTCAATATATAACATTTTCAGTCCTGCTTAATTTTTTTTTCAAGCTACTACAAACCTGCAGCATTTCATTTTGCATTGATGACAGCAGTTTAGGATTGAAATGTGGAGTAAAATTTATTTTAAAAATTTTTTTACAAAGACTATTTCATAATTAGAGGTTAGTCGGTGTTTGTTGAGATTTGTAGTTGAGTATTAATTTGATTGTATTTTCTCTTAACTCAGCCCCTCCCTCAGTCTCCTTTATCAGACATTCGGCCCCTTATTAAAACTAAAAGGAAAAAGGTGACCCGGCCGCCCTCTAAGTCTGCACCCTGTCTGACCCTGGATGGCTTCCTCGAGTGAATGATGGAGGTTGACGGTACCGTGTGGGAAGAAACACATCGATACTTCAGTGTCACAGAACCAGCCTGGCAGCGGTCCCGCCACTCGGCATCAAACAGAACTTTCTGGTTCCTCTTTTTAGTTAAAAAAGAAAAAAAGCTGGATTTTTCCTTCTTTTTACATGGTGCCTGATGTACATACATTTTTGTATTTACATGAACTGATTTGTGTTCTGACCAGTTTCTTTGTGTGTGGAAAGAATTTATTTGCAAACCTTTTAGCTGCTTTTCTTTTTAAATGATGTCATAGATGCATATGTAGACTACAGATGTCTTCACGTTAGCTTATATTTGAAGATAGTCTAGATATTTTTAAATTTAAATCGTTATGACAGTTGAAATTCAACTACATTAAAACTATTTTTTTATTAAGTTTTGTTGTGGAGTCAACACAGTACTTGTTCTGAAGGTGTCAATTAGCTGTACTCTCCTGCAGGGGGCAGTACAAACGAGTTTCACATGAATCAAACTTGATAAGGAAACAAGCTCAATACAGGAAAATACCTGAAACAAATATAATAAAAGGATGCACCAATACAGAAGAAAATCCTCAACATAGTAATTTAAATGGTAGAACCTGAGCTGCACATTGCAATTAAGTAGCTAATATTACACTAATAAAACATTTTGGTCACGGTGTTTGTTTAAATAAATTTTAATTATGATGGAAGAGCTGTAGCACTAAACTGGATGCTGAACACTAAAGCTGTTTTAGGCTCTTGGATGTTGCCATACAACCTGTCCTTTCCACAGAATGCTTTATTCAGTATTTTGTCTAACAGTTTGGGGAAGTGCCAAACATTGTTTTCCACTACAGAGAGGTTGAGGTACCAGGTAGAGGAGAAACATCCTGTTCACAATCACTTACTTCCTGTTTGTGCCCCTAAATGTTATTTCCACAACAAGGAATAAAGTTGTTTCATCAGTTAGAACTACGACCACAATTTTGAAAATTTTGTCTAAAATATCAATCTAAACAGAACACAATGACTTGCAGATCGTATATACCCATATTTCATTAATGATGAACTGTAGTAAACATATCAAATGGATAAGAAATTGTACAACTAAAAACAAATGTAATTTTGGGTTTTATGGCAGCAGTGCCTTAAAAAAATGAAGATGGGGCCATATTTCCCTCCGTGAAGTATCCCCTCTTCTTTTAACAACAGTCTGTAAACATCTAAGAACTGAAGAGAGCAGCTGCAGGAGTTTTGGAGGTGAACGGACTCATTCTTGTCTCATGTAGGATTCTAGCTGTTCGACAGTCCTGGGACTCGGCTGGATTTTCCCAGGAATGCAGGCAGGTCAGTTTAGACCTCAGACTCTTCTGTTATAAAGTCATGCTGTTGTTATGGTTGCAGAATTAGGTTTAGCTTTGTCTTTCTGAAATATGGAAGCTCCTCATTTAAAATTTAGATGACAGCATGGCAAACAGCTTATGCTGACATGAAAATTTTCATATGACTAAATTACTCGTATAGGTTATATGTTCATTCAGTTTGTTAACATTACAGTAAGTCTATGTCTAAAAGGGGCGTCCTGATTTATTTTATTCCATCTTCTATGTAGACATCTTTAGTGTTGGACAAAATCTTCATAAGTTGTCTAAAATGTTACTGTGACAGAGTCTTTAATAAATAGTAACTCTGAAATAATTCCACTATTTTTAGATGCAGTTCTGCCCATCTTTACTTCTGAGACAATCACAACAACAGCCTCTCTAAAATGCTCTACTGAAATACTGACCTGTTGCCAATTAACCAAATTAGTTGCAAAATGCTCTCTCAGTTGTTTCTTATTCACACCTCTCCCTTTTACAGCCTTTTGTCAGTTCTGTCCTAACATTTTTTACTGTTACTGCCATAAAATTCAGTATAACCAGATTTTTTTCTAGGATATAATACATTTTTTAGTTTAAACAGCTGATATTACAATGTTCCATTGCGTTCTGTTTTTATTTACAACTTATTCAGAATTCAAGTTGTAAATACAATGGGGCATCAGTCTGGATTGATTATCGGTTCATCCTACCCTCGTGTGGATCTTGGGATTAAACATGTTGGTTTTAAAATCGACATCATTCCAGTGCAATAACAAGAAAAAGTCCTTTCTCATAAACATTTTAAAATATTCCTGTGTGCATAGAACATACAATTCATGCAGTGCAGCAACGTTTCATCAGCTCCAGGGGATTCCACCTGTATGTACATCTTCCTGAAGGGCAAGGATCACCATTTTAACTTCACTGAAAAAAGGAAAGTTAAAACTAGCAGTGCATCTCGGTTGACTTGAGGTGTCTACATGGATGTTACAAAAAAAGAAAAGGTTTCAAAATGGCTCAGCTCAATTGTTGCAGTCCCTGTGCATGTGTGTGTGTGTTATAAAGTCCTGTTGAGAAGATTGAAATAAGTGAAAACCAGCATCATCCACTGCTGTACATGCTGGTATTCCAACTGTAGTTTGAGGTTAAAAACTAAAGTCAAATGCTGATTTCTCGCTCGTTTCTGGTGTTCACTTAGATCTGTCGGGCTCCGCCCTGGACTCTCCGTTCTGTCTGTCACTGAACTTCTGGGACAGGCGTGTGGACACAGTGGCCGCCTGCACCACAGCTTTGAAGCTGCGCTTTCTCTTCTGGACGTTCTGCTCCGGGTGGAAGATGATGACGTAGACCTTGGGGATGTAGAGCATGCCCAGGGACACGGTGGCGCTCAGGCTCATGGAGACCGTCAGAGTGGTGGTCTGGATGAACATCTGCAATGGAAACCCAGAAATAAAGGGCTGTTGCAGAACAATTCAGCAGTTGAATCCTGCACATTTCAGTTTAATACGGCTGGCTTTTTTTTAAAACTCTGAACATTGAAGGCAGTGGTTTTTCCTCCAAATGAATGATTTATGCTCTGGCCCATGTAGTCAGGAAAAAAGCTCTATTTATGGGTTTTGACAGCATCTTCTCTTCTCAGCTCCCTCTCCTTTATCCAGCATCCAGCAATAATTACCAGAAGATGCTGCTTTAGAAGTCATTCATCAAAAATTTCTGAAGTCATCATTGACAAAAACTGTCAGTGCAAAAAATACATGAATTTCCATCCACCATAAATAAGATATATTTATGTCATAAATAAGTCACAGACTATCATTCTGCTGCTCTGGAGATGAGGAAGTACCATTACCCTCAGCAAGAGAACGTCTTTGTACGTCACACAGGCTGGATATCAATTCTCCTTATTGCCTGCCACCAAAGATGAAAGGGCGATAATGTTTTTTTCCCCATGTCTCTGTATGTTCACTTGTCTGTAGTGTTAGCAAAATATCTTATAAACCAGAGGGCAGATTTTAAAGAAACTTGTTGTACCTCTACAACCGATTAACTATTAGAGTCAATCCAGTTTAAAATGGTTGCCACAGCTAGTCAACATTAGCCAACACAAAAATGAGTTGAAACTGGTGCAGCATGAGCCGAGATTCATCCTTATCACGTACTCTGAGGGCTGACTCAAGATCTCACCATATTATATGAGATTGTTCAGAACTTCATTTACTGTGTTTGATCAAAACAACTGTAGCACCGTCTTTTCTCAGCGCAAGATGATTTTAGTTTAAAAGTCTGGCATGAAAAAAAGTGGGCGAATTTGAATCTTTAACACGTTTTTATTATTTACTTGTCAGTGACCTCTCGTGTATAAAAAGAGACCTTGGTAAAAGTGTATCCGCGCACAGCCTGAGGCGAGCAGAGAAACTGACTCAGAAACGATGAGCGGTGCTTCCAGATGTGCTGACAGTCGTCAGGCAGGCAGATCAGCTCCTCCTGCACATGGCTCTGCACATGACGGACAGATAACGACCACCGATTTCACGAGTTAAACCAAAGTTGCTGTCTATATTTAGCTCTTTTTCTAAGCAATGATTAATGAAATGGGATGACCCATTTGGTCTGCAGAAGGGCTCCTATCACCTTCGTCTCATCTGACCTCTTTTCTTCCTCCTTCTCATCTTTTGTTAATTCACTTCATTTCAATTTGGAAGAGGTGAAAAGACTTTAAAAGCTCCCCCAGGCTTTAATTATTTCAGCTTGGCTGAGTCATAATGCCCCTGTGATAAACTGGAGACTTGTCCAGGATGAACTCCGCCTCTTGCTTATTGACTGCTGGAGATAGACACCAGCTCCCCGAAATCCAGAAAGGAAAAGCCGGTAAAGAAAACTGATGGATGGATGGAAATTAAATTGAACTCTCAGTACAGTGGGACCAGGATGTCCTAAGAATAGAGTTGAAAGAAAATACGTTTTGACAGGCAGCAAACTCAGACTTCATTTTGAACATCTGAAAGTTCCATTATTTTTGTGTCATAAATGTATTTTTGAGTACGGTATGTTGCATAATTACATGCACCTCCCAGTTTATTGCACTTATATTAAAAATGCAGTAAACTAAAGAGAAACAAATGTGGTATAATGAAGATAAAACTATATTAAACTTTTAATTGTTGTGAAGAATTGATAAAGGGGTTAAGAAGATGGATGGATTGGGGCAAAATGGTAGAGCTAGCTGGTCCTTCAAATTGAGCTTCAGGGAAGGGATACTGCCTAAATGACCCATAAAACCTGTAATACTAATTTCCCACCTTCTCCGTGGACTGTGCAGTTCCAAAGAAGATGGGTACAAATGCCAGCCAGATGATGCAGGTGGTGTACATGGTGAAGCCAATGGGCTTGGCCTCGTTGAAGGTCTCTGGAACTCCTCTGCTCTTTATTGCATACACCGTGCAGGTGATCATCAGTACTAAACTGTAGCTCAGACACAATATGAGTGATAGGTCAGACATGTCACACTTCAGAATTCCACGGGCAAACTCAGGATTAGGAGGCTTCAGCTCCTCGTAGTCGATGATGGTGTGAGGGGGTTCCACACCAAACCAAATGAACACCCCCAGTAACTGCGGAGAAAGAAGTATTAGAATCCTGCATTGATGTACAGTATATCAGAGAAACATTCATGAGTTTACCTGGACTGATATGAGGATGAAGGTGATAATCAGCTGAGACGTGGGGCTGATAAACTTGGGAGGTGTGACCGACTTCTTGCCCTGTTCAAAGATGCGGTAGATCCGGTTGGTCTTGGTGAGCATGGCGGAGTAGCTAATGCACATGCCGAGCCCCAGCAGCAGCCTGCGGAAAGCGCACACGACCACGCTGGGCTCCGCAATCATGAGGAAGGTGATGAGGTAGATGAGGAAGATGCCCGTCAGCAGCACGTAGCTGAGCTCTCTTCCGGACGCTCGAACAATGGGTGTGTCATTGAACCGGACAAAGGTGGCGATAATTCCAGTAGTGGCCAGGATTCCCAGTATTGCCAGGAAGACTGGAATGATGGCCCAGGGAGAGCTCCACTCCAGTTTGATGATGGGCGTGGGCCGACAACCTGTGCGATTCTTGAAGGGCCTCATGTCAAAAGGACACATGTCACAGGTGAATTCATCAAACAAGTACTGGTAGCCATCACAGAGCTCACAGTGCCAGCAGCAGGGGACACCCTTTACCATCTTCTTCCTCTCACCAGGCTCACAAGGGAAACTACACACCGAGTCTGGGATCTTATGTTCACCTCCTGACCACTGCATCTCCTCCACCTACGGATACAAACACATTCCTACTAAGAAATGATTTTAGACTAAACAAAAATTCAAAAATAACACAAAACAAAGACAAGTATTAATGCAACATCTCTGCTTATCAGCTCTGGAAACACTAGATGAAATGTGTATGCTATCTATAATGTAAACTTAATGGTTAGCTTAGCACTAAGACAAAAACAATCAAATGTCTAAACAGGATGCAAGTTATTACATTTGTCCTAGAAATAATGCCCAAACCACCTTTGTATCAACCACAGTTTTCTGTTTTTTGCTTTTCTGAAAATAATAAGATATACCATTTTCACGAATAACAGCTGAAGTAGCTCAATAACAGATTACCAACAAGTAACCAAGCTAGCATCTTTTTAGTTTTAGAATGAGGCTAATTTAGTTTTGTCAAAATCTGGTTTTGGACAAAGCCAGGTTAGTGTTAGGGTTAGGGTTAGCAAGAAAGCAAGCTACCTGATTTCTCAGGTTTAAGTTTCGCAGATATTTACATTGAGTCGCAGATGGTTCGTCCACTGGCCAATAACTCTGTAGCCGGGGTTGCTGACGTTGGACATTTGGTACTGGAAGATGTCGTACCGGCCAGGTGCATCTCCATTCTCGTTGAACATCACTGCAGTTCCTGCGCTGCCTGTTTTTATGAGAGACAAATTTTGAACAACCTGCATTCAGGCAACAAAGTAAAACAGAGGACATGAGATATTAAAGTCTTACTGTAGGTGGCTGAGAAAACGCCTACATGCAGCTGAATACAGCTTACATTGCTACATTCTGTCTTGTGCAATCATGTGAAAACTGAGTGCAGGAAGCTCTTTAGTAAAGGCTTTTCTCTACAGTCTTTCAGTGCACTCTGCTCTGTTGCCCTAACATGATTGAATGTTCCTCTCAGGTCCCTGCAGGGTCTCAATCAGGAAATATTCTATACAAGCCTGGGTCACCCAATAAGAGGAGGGCTGTAAATAGGATGCTTTCATACAACACGTGTTTTTATCTTCTTCCAAACTGTATCTTTTATTCTGTGAGACGAGGATGAAAAGCAGAGAAGTCAGCCTTAGGGCAGGGGCATGCTTTGAATCAAAGTTCTGTTTTCTGCAGCTCGAACATCTCAAAACATCTCAAAAATTACATCTTTGATCAGACATCTCTTCTGCTGTTGTCTCTTTAAAACTGGCATTTAAAAAAAAAACAAAAAAAACGTCTGCAGTGAAAAGAAAATGCTTACCTCAACATTTCCCTTCCTGTATGGTTGAACCTTTTTATTAGCAAAATTTATTTGGGAAATATGAAATACAAAGAAAATGCCAGTTGAAATCTCACCGTTGAAGTTGACGGAGCGGATGTACTGGAGGAGCATCCGTCCCTCCACGGGGTCCATCTTTTCGCAGACGCCCATGAAGCCTGGACAGAGGTCCAGATGCATGCTGTGCAGAGCGTGAGCCATGGCATACACGGCGTCGATCACAAACTGCACCTTGCCCTCCTGCTCGTACTGGGAGTCTTGACTGATCCTTTCTTCACCTGAAAGATTACAACAATGTCCCACGAGGTTTCACTTCAAGATGACTAGAATATACATTTAGGAGCTGTTTGTTTATAAACTGGGCACAATAAGTCCCTATCTTGTGTAATGTAGCAATTAGAGAAGTCAAACGGTGCAGGAGCACAGCCTGTATGTGTGGTACATACATGTTCAATGACATCCCTGTGAGATAAACCCCTCACCTGTACATTTCCTCCTGTCGGGGTCATATTTTATGCCTGGCCGAGTTAGTTTGCACTTGAAGTCATCTTCCCAGAATTCTGCAAACCAGATGTTTCTTCTGTTGTTTTCCAGGGACCTTGAAGTGAAGTACTCATCAAACCCTGGATGGGTACACATTTTATAAGAATTTTATATTAGCGGAAGATATCACAGAAAGGAACAAGAAAAAACATGTACTACAATAAAAAAAGTCAATAAGTCTATGACTACTTCCTCATATTATACAAGGCAGAGCTGTTTGGGTTGTTCAGACTCATCAATCAATCATTTTCTTTCTTGTTGCATTTTTATTCGTCCCATCTATCAGTGTCATAGGTGACATGTTTTTGAAGGTAGTCCCTGCAGACCTGGATGTTTAAACCTGATTTATTATGCAGCCCTACCATCAATAGAGGCTCTTTTGGGTAAGATAGTGACAGCACCCTCAGCCACCTCTTCCTGGTCTTCTATAGGGGAGCTTTTGGCCCCCCAGCTGTCAGAACCAACAAAGAGGAAGTGGCCTGTCAAGTTGGCCCTTTTAGCAGACTGCAACACCCGTCTGAAACAGAAGGTACATTTAGATCCATCACCGTCTTTTTACATGAAGATGAAGTATAAAACAAGTTTCCTTGTTTATATATTATATTGATTTTGGGGGGTTTTCTAATAACAGCAGAGCTTGACTCACTTGATATCATCCTCGTTAGCAAAGATGATGACCCCTCGAGCGTTAGATGTCTCCATTAGTCTCTTGATGATTTTATCAAACTCCCCTGGTCTGGGTTCTCTGGGAATCTTTATGGACTGCGCAATACACAGACCACCTGTGGGAAATAGATCACAAATAATAACAGTAGCATAAATGTCATTGTATCTGAAATATGGAAAAAAAAAACAAGTTCTGTTACAAATGATTTAAACTGAATCAAATAGTGATATATAAATATATTAACACGTTATTAATGACAATAGAAAATAGAAAGAGTTATGAACAAATATGACTGTTGTAGATAGCTCTTTGAACAATAAGACTGATGAACAGCCTAGTCCAAACAAAGTGAATTGCTGCTAAAGTTAAACTAAATCAATCTCAAGAAATTATAGTGGTTTAAGCAAATGCAGTTTTTATGTCTGTGCATTGCAAATTTATTCTGGTGGAGATATTGTGAAATGTTTATCCAGAAGTGCTACAGCTGCAGCTGTTTTTTCTGTTTGTAAATAAATACAGACATCTATATAAATGACTTTACAATGCAAAATAGACAACACTTTAAGGGTTTATACAACATTTGCATGAACTGCCGTGACATTTTTAAGACTAGAGACATTTTACGATAGCAGCAATTCACTTTTCCTTAGAAGTTGGCTCATCGGTCACAGTTAATCTTTTTTTCTACAAACTAAGCTCAGAACCCCACTTCAAGATGACTAGAATATACCTTTAGGAGCTGTTTGTTTATAAACTGGGCACAATAAGTGTTGTGTAATGTAGTAATTAAAATTTCACACAGGGACCTCTGAGACCTAATGGTACAATGTTTTAAACTTTAATTTCACATCCACTATTTGTGTTGCAACACTACACAAATTACAGCTGAGGCTGCTGGGAATTTACTGAAGTTTTATTTCCATTTACATTGTTTATGGCCTCCTAATGTTGCGTCTAAAGACAGCTGTTATTATTATTTTATTTTTTTTAAACCCGTCCTGTCCGGCATATATGCATTCAGTAAGATTAAACTGAAAACCTTTCCAACGCCTTGACAGTTTTACTCTACAACAGGATGGGGTTGGGGGAAAAAAAGACAGCTGTTAACTGCATTTTGGGTGTTAAAATCAGACTCATTAAAATTCACCGACTTCAGGCTGTGAATGTTGACTTAATTCATTTCATAGTCAATAATTTTAAACATATCAAGGTATTTTGTTGGTAGCACACTGACTCTTCTGTCAAAAGATGAGGTGTTGTGGCATCCTGTCACACATTTCTGACTTTTGATGAAATTAAATGAGAACTAATACCAGTGTTTGGGCTTTTAAACCTAAAGGATGGGCCACACTATTAGTCTTTAAGCATTAAAGGATTGCTTTTTTTGTCTATTTTAGTCCTATAATGAGCAAAAGCAGTGCAGCCTGATGAGTAATCCCTCATTGTTTCAGCACCAAAATTTAGAATTTGTGCAGCCAAAATAGTCAACCTGCTTCTCTGGATATCTGAACGAAGGCATCTACACCGCTCTCTCCGTAGTTGCCCTCGGATGCCAGCGTGGAGACGTAGTTCCACCCCATGGCTTTGACAATGTCCAGCATGGCCTGGGCCTGGTAGGAGTCGGGGGGCACCACACGGGAGAAGAACTCGTAGCGGCTGTTGTCGCTCAGCTCCGGGGCAGTGGAGGCGTAGCTGATCTGGGGGATCTGAGACACACACATGGGTCAGCGGTGACAAAAGAGGTCAGGTCAAGCAGAAAATGTGAGCAGTTCCAATTATTAGGCCAATAAGCGAATCAAAAAGTAAATGGGTTGACAAGAGGAGGCAATGAAGCGTGTCAGAGGATGATGCACCTCTTATTCACGGACGAACCATTAATAAAGTCTAAATAAAGGCTTTCCTCCTGTGTTCTGTCAAGTTGTGGCACATCAAATCACAAAACTGAACTACTTTCAACTCCTGAACAGCTCTGAAGATAAGCCCTGCATGTCGGTAAGATACAGATGGAACAAACAAAAGCTGTAAAAGCATTTGTTTTGGGGCAAAAAATAAAAAAGGGGATTAATTTATTAGTGCGCTACTTCTTTTAATGACAGCTGATGGGAGCAGTCCCAACCCTGAACCCACTAATGCTGCACCGCCGAGCCCTGTGGGGAGGGATGAGGATCGAAAGGTAAATACAAGGGCCGGTGAAGAGAGGAGGGAGAACCATTTTGCAGATTATCTGGAAGGATTATAAGGGTTTTAGGCAAATTGTGTTAAGCACAGAAGGAAGGGAGACAAAGATCAAGAGACTGGAAAAAGGTTGGTATGTCTCAGCTGTAATCCAGACATGTTTGTTTCATTCTGATCCTGCTTAAAAATGCTGCTTCGTTTTAACCTTGAAAACCTCAAACGACCTGGTCAGCCTTGATTTTCTAAAGCACATTTTCAATCAGGGGTGGTTTTTGTTTTTTTATATTAACCTGAATTTCCTCCGATGGTTCACAGGATAATGTCGGTACCTAGAAGAAGCTGTATCAGGATCACAGAGGCCATTCAAGTGTTTGCACACAAATTCATAATGAGTGCGACAACCCATAATCCTTCACAAATTAATCCCACAGAAGCATCTGCTCTAATTCCCTTAATACAATCAATGAGATATATCCGTAATGTAACAAACCTTTTATAGACTCCCCTTACAGATAAAACACATGAACTTCATATGTGAAAACCATGTTAGATTAACATGTGATGTACTGTTTGAAACACACAGGTCCTCTGTGATTTTCGAGTATTTTCAACATATTCACATGATCATGTGTGTCTTTCCGTCACAAAATTGTCTAACATGAGCAACTAGCGTCTCTGAACAGTTCTACTAAAGAAAGAACACTGATTTTACTTTCACACATTTTCCATGCAGTAGGGGGAGGGGGTGCCAAGCTCCAGAGGTCATTGGGCAAAAGGCAAAGTACTCCTTGGATAGGTCTCAAGAGGTCTCCACTGGGACACAGAGACAAATGTGATAAACATTCATGCACATACTCACGCTTAGTAGTAATGTAGGACTAACTTTATAATCAAACTACACTCAACAAAAATATAAACGCAACACTTTTGTTTTTGCTCCCTTTTTCATGAGATGAACTCAAAGATCTAAAATTCATTCCAGATAAACAATATTACCATTTCTTTCAAATGTTCACATGTCCACAAATCTGTCTAAATGTTTGATAGTGAGCACTTCTGCTTTGCTGAGATAATCCATCCCACCTCACAGGTG
>JAVKLF010000110.1:18247380-18258181 GCA_034783495.1 Millerichthys robustus | reverse complement strand
TGTGTGTGTGTGTGTGTGTGTGTGTGTGTGTGTGTGTGTGTGTGTGTGTGTGTGTGTGTGTGTGTGTGTGTATTACACTGCTCAAAAAATAAAGGAAACACCTAAACAAAACAATGGAACTCCAAATCAGTCACACTTTTGTGGAATCATTGTAACCAGTTAGGTCGTATTACTTATTGTGAAACAGTTTCTTCTGCTGTTGTGCAAATGGAACATACAACAGGTGGAAATGAGAGGCAATTAGCAAGACAACCGATATAAAAGAGTGATTCTGCAGGTGATCACTGATCATTTCTCTTATTCTTTATGGTTGAACTTTTATTTACTTTTTCATTTTGTCAGTGCTGTCACACACAAAGCATCATGAGGTGCTTTTTACAGCCCATGACCTCCAGGAGGCCACGAATGTGCATGTTTCTACTCAAACTGTCAAAAAGACTCCATGAGGGTGGTATAAGGGCCCGACGTCCACATATAGGGCCTGTGCTTACAGCCCAACACATGCAGAACGATTGGCGTTTGCTAGGGAACACCAAAATTGGCAGCTCAGCCATTGGTGCCCTGTGCTCTTGATGGATGAAAGCAGGTTCCCACTGAGCACATGTGACAGACATGACAGAGTCTAGAGACACCATGGAGAACATTATGCTGCCTGCAACATCCTCCAGCAGGACCGGTTTGGTGGTGGGTCAGTCATGATGTGGGGAGGCATTTCTCTGGATGGCCACACAGACCTCCATGTGACAGCTAGAGGTGCCCTGACTGCCATAAGGACCTGAGATGAGACTCTCAGACCCATTGTGAGACCATTAGCTGGTGCAGTGGGCCCTTGGTTCCTTCTTATGCATGACAACACTAGGCCTCATGTGGCTGAAGTGTGTCAGCAGTTCCTTTATGATGAAGGCATTGATGTTATGGACTGGCCTGCACGTTCCTCAGACCTGAATCCTATTAAGCACATCTGGGACATCATGTTTCAGTCAATCCACCAACGCCACATCACACCATCGACTGTTCAGGGGTTAACTGATGCTCTAATTCAGGTCTGGAAAGAGATCACTCAGGAGAACATCAGTTGTCTCATCAGGAGCATGCCCAGGTGTCGTTGTGAGGTTTTACAGATGCATGGAGGCCACACACACTACTGAGCCACATTTAGATTTGTCTTAAGGAATATTCACTGACGTTGAATCAGCCTGTCATGTTATTGTCCACTTTCATATTGAGTATACATCCAATTCCAGATCTCCATGATGTAGAAATTTTGACTTATTTAAAAAAAATTTTTTAGTATTTTCAATATTTCTATTTCAATATTCAATACTTAATTAATTGAGATCCAGGATGTTATTTTAGTGTTCCCTCTAATTTTGTGAGCAGAGTATATACTGTATATTTACACATACATTTACATATACATATACATATATACTGTATATAAATCTTGCTTCATGGAAAGTGGCTGATGTAAACAAATCAACCAGCTGAAGATCAAACAGCTCTTCTGTTGACCCTCATCTCATCTCTCTCTTTGTGTGGAGCTAATGAAATGGGTGTTTACTATGCAGAGTAAAGTACTGAAGCCACTTCTGTTTTCCAGCTGCTGCTGCTATTGTCACATACAAACCATACGCCCACTCAATACATTGATATTATTGCAAAAAAAATATTTTGACATCAGCTGCAGCTATGTCACTCTCAGGAGCAATATATATCTGATAGGAGAGCTGCAGCACTGATTAAAAAAAAAACATTCCTGGAGGAGAAAAGCACAGCTCGAATCTAAACTAGCAACTCCTTCTGTGGTAACGTAAGGCACAGCGAGGCTGGAAAAAGACTACCTGGCACAAATAATGCAACTGTGAAAGACCCAGGGTTGAGGTAATTCCTTTTGATTTGGAGTTTGAGTTGCATGGCAACTGGCTGGGGGTTAAGAGCTGTGTTTCCAAAGGCAGGGAACTGAGATTTTAACCTTTACACTGGCTCCTACTGAACAAATAAAACTGAAATGCGGAAGGCTTTGCATGTCAGAGGAACAAATGCACAAAACCTAGTCACATGCTACAAATTCCAACTTGAATACAAAGGAAAGCTACAGTCAAGACGAGGTTGTCAGAACTCTGTGTACTGTACTGATAGTGGCACTGCTCAGAATGCTAACAAAAAATGTAATCGCTCTTTTCCAACCAATGCAGATGCACATTTCCACCAAAACAAGAAATAAAGTCTTCTGAAGAACTGAACAACGCAGTCATTCCTTAAATGTTTTGAACCAAAACCTGAACAGAAAGCAGGACTTACACGTGTACGCAGGTGTTGTTCCCTCTCCTCTTCTCACCTCCTGTCGCTGCTAGATAACCTGTCTTCTGAAAGCCAGGCACATGCCTGCATTCGTTTCTACAAAACTAACTCCTCCTTCTCCTTCCTTCCATCCCCCCTACTCAGAACCGTGCCGAACATGAGCACCAAAGGAATGTGCAGCCGTTTAATACACTCGACACGGTCACACTACCAGAGAGAGCTACGCCTCTTCAGCTTTAAATGCATGAAACTCCAACTGTTGTTTAAGCCACTTCTTTACATTAGTTTTGATGTTTAAGCAAATGCTTGGAAAATAGGAAATACCCAATTTTCATTTAGATGTTTTTGCATTGTTCTCCTAAACTACTGAACCTGTGGTAGTTTGTTCCTCGTGTATCAGCAAGCATTTCCCCCTGTGGTAAGTCAGAGGAATCTCTCGAACTGTCCATCTCAGAAATGTGTGCCTCCACCCTCTCAGAAGAGTCCTCAATGAATGTGTTGCACACCACCTAAAGCATTCAAATGTCCATTTCTGAAAACTCAGACAACTTATTAGGCATAACCGAAATCTCTTCCCTTTGGTCGTTGCTGTGCCTGAATGTGACAGCTACTAAGACACTAAAAGATCAAATAACGTGAAGTAAGAAAAAAAGTCCAACTCGTGTCAAAAGTATGACTGAAAGCAGTTCTTTATGATGCCAGCACCAAGTTATTTCCACAACTGGCCACATCCTGTGTAACAGAAAATGTCCGCCAAGCTCTGAAAATCACAGAGTTGGAGTGTCTTTAGGAGGTAATCCAGGGATGTTTTAAACACTGAGCAGCTGTGGCTCTTTTCTGCGGCTGCAGATCCAACATGGTCAGAAGAAACGAACTGAAGTGGACTGCTTCCTCTTGGGGCCACTCGTACTTATCCTGCAGGATCTCCAACAAGCTCCAAGGTTTCAGTTTGGAGATGTGTCGCAGTTGTCCTGAGGAAAAGAAAGAGGGTGCTAGTCGTACACACCAGTGTTTAGTATTGTCAGATTTGTATGTCCTGAAATGCTATCGAGTGGAGAAAAAAAGGTAGAGCTCCACTATCAATGAAATAAATGACAAATAATGAATCTATGAACGTTACAAGTCTTGTAAACAATAATAATAAAGTAAATAAAGATCGATCACTTCCTGAAGGAAGGCATATTTCCCGTAACTGTTAATGCCTGAGTTTTGAAATAAGAACTTATGTTGAAAAATACTGAAGTTATAACCATTTTGGTCAAATCTTGCAAATGACATTATGTGCAATCTCATGTAAGACCTGACCAGGTCAGTTAGTGCTCAGAGAAGGCTTTAAGGTAAAGGGGTGTCATTTTGACACCCTCCTTGCTTTTGCGACCTGCTCTTTCAATTTTGTGCCACCTCATTATCGTGTAACGATGCATTCAGGACTCCGTGCCACTCTTCAGGTTCACCAAGATATAACAGACATTCCTCTGAATGAGGTGCAGAGGAAGATGCATAAAGAATAAAATGTGCCGAGCTTGGATAGAGGAGATAGAAAGCGATTTTACAAATTTACTATATGTTGTTGTGTGTTGCCGCTCCCCGTCTGTAAAAGTCAGAACTTTTGTCAGAGGGGGCCTAATGTGTCGACGCCATCTTACAAAATCCTACCTCAAAGCCTGGCTATGTGTTGTGTTGTGGTTGATATTAGAAATTAGGACAATGTCTGTTAAACTGCCTGCGGTGTAGCCACTTTTGTGCTTACTAATGTCCATTAGCTGTGGCAACCATCTTGAATCTGGTTGACTCCGAAATGTTATCAGTTGTAGTTGTTATTTAATAGTTACTTTCTGAGGACTTTAACCACAGGTTTGTGACGTACTTTGATAATTAACAAACAAATGCTGACACTGACATTATTCTTCCTTTCAGTGACAGGCAGTAAAAAGAAGCATTATGTATGTATTTTTTAACATTATAACAAACAGCTTTTACCTTTTCGGTTGAAATAGCGTTTAGCATTCCTCCCAGAAAGGACAAACTGAGATGGAAGGGGTCCCAGTAGTTCAATAATGTGAGCGATGTGATCTGAAAGAACATATACAAGATGGCAAATCATATTTATTTCATTTCAAAACATAACCCACTGTGGACGATACAAACCTTCCTCGCGGGAAAATGTAGCTCCAGACTGAGGGTCGAACAAATAATCTCCTGTGGCCAATTCAAAAGCCTTCACAAAACAAGGTGACAACAATATAAAGGTTGGCAATAATGTCATGAAATGCTGAAAAATTAAAAACATGGAGAATTTATTCAAAAACTAAAGCATCAGCTCAGCTCACCATGCAGGCAGTGCTCCAGATGTCGGCTGGTGTGTCATATTCAGCACCAATCAGGACCTCGATCGAGCGATACTGACAAGTCTGAATGTCTTCAGTGAAATGTTTGTGCTGCCGACAAAAAGATGAGCTGTAAAAATGAAGCACAATTCTCCAAACAAAATAATGATGCTAAGTTTAACTTTTAAATATATCTGTAAACTGAATGATTTGGGAAGTGACGGTAAAGACCAAAAGGCAAAATCTCAGACAATTTGTAGGATGAGGACAGAAAAATATTTCAAGATTCAAGGTTTTATTTGTTGTTTTCATGTTGCCATGGAGACTCAGCATCAACAGAACTCCAAACCAGTAACTAAAAAATGCACTACCTTATTTCCTCATAGGATTGTTCCAAACTGGGTAAATGAAATACATTAAAATAACACTCGTTACAGAAGAAAAGAAAATTTAAGCCAAAGAAAATAAATTTCAGCCTTTGTTTATCTCCTGCACTTTATCTGATTTATAAAAGCCGTAGACATCAGTCTTTTTGAGGCAAACAAAACACAAAAATTTTTCCCTTGTTCTGTGATAAATCTGTCCCCCTGTGGCTCTAATACTTATATTTATACAATTACATTAAAAAAAACGTTATGTTGTAAAATGTAAGGAAATAAATATTTTTTTGTACTTTATATCTCAGCACCTTATGATTAGTTTCAACCCTTTGATCATTATTTTTTTGTAATGACTGATTCAACTATATGTAACTTTTAGTTATTTAACGCTTTGGGTTACTGTTTTGCTCATCTTAGCCTCTGTGCTGCTTATTTTAACTGTAACGGTTTAGTTAACAATTGATTCTACAACCAGTTTCAGAAATGCGTTCAGGCCTCAGCAGAGAAAATTCAACTTTTCTAGATGCAAAATAAATTCCACTGGCATAAAAATGTTCAACAACTGCATTAAATAATAGAGTAATTTTGAACCATAGCAGATGTACACACTGGGATATTTGATCGTAATCTCCTTTCAGTATCTCCACAGATTAATCTGATTAATCGCTCACCACCCAGCAGGCATTGCCCAGATCAGCAATCTTGATGAGAATCTTGTCAGCACTTTGAGGCTTCAGTAGGTCTAAAGCTACTTCAGGGTCTCTCGTTTCTAAAACACAGAATGATACAGTATGTGGGTAAAACTGTTCAGTCATTCTTGTTTTAATGAAGCTGTAGCTCATGCAAGCTCATTCCTCTCACAGATTTGTTTTCACAACAACATCGTATCACAGCAGATAAGACGGACCTTGAGCTGAGCGTGAGGATGGTGACGGTGGAGAACGCTCTGTGCCTGCAGATTGGTTCAACATCACTGATCTGGAAGCAGAAGCAGGTGCATCCATGCTGCAGTTTGGCCGTGAGCAGACTGAGTCTCTGTGGTTTTGTCCACAGTCCAACTCGTCTTCAAACAGCAACGTCTGCCTCCTTATCTTGAGGTTTGGACCTGTGAGCTTCGTGTTTAAAGTTGACCCATGTGAACTCGATGCAGCATCATCAAAGAAAGACACACAAGATTTCTGTGGTTTGCGGTTAGATGGATTCTTCTGTCCTCGACGGCTTCTGTCATTCCCCGCCACACGTTTGTTTGAACTCCTGGAAACCTTGCTGGACTGATTGTGGGAAACAATCACATGTGAACTTTGAAACTAATAACTCTCAAAAGAATTTAGCGAATCAAAGAACCCTTATGCCTCTTTTGTAAGAGCAGCAAATTTAAGCAACTTGTGCTGTTTGACAGCTTCTCAGTTTATTGTACCGTAACGTTCTGTAATTGGAGGCTGTAAGCTTTGACGTTGGTCTATATTCTGTTTGACTTTGAGTTGCTAACAACAACTTTAAATAAAACCACAACAGCTGTTGGAGGAACATTAAACGCTTCTGTTGTCACCTCTGACACACGCCAGATATGACCACAGAGGTCTGCTTTAAATGGTCTGTTCCCTGTTCCACAGTTCTGTTTATTCTTGGTAGAAACGAGCTCATGAAAGTCGGACCAGTAAATTCAAATAAAAATATGTTATTTTTACTGGGTATGTTTGCAACATTCTGGCCATATAATTAAAAAATATGCTCATAATATTTGGGGTAGAGAATGACAAAAAAAATGTATAATAAATTTTTGCCTGACACCAAAAGGAGAAAAGTAGGCAATAATTTTTTTTCCTAGCATCTGTGGTTGTTCATCTGTATGTTACCAAAATAACTCATGAACCACTGTAATCAATGTAATCATTGGATGTACATCTAGTAGTAGCTGAGAGTCATTCATAACATATACTCTGAACCTGACATTTTACGATATATTGCATTAGATTGCCAATAATTTTTTTTTTTTTTTTTTTAGGTCTGACCAGTTTGGCTAAAAAGCTGTCATTTGTAAACATAAGATGGTCTAACTCCAAGGAAGGCGAAATGCATTCCTTCGAAGAATTCTCAGCCTTTAATTCAACAAAGTCTTAAACGTTGTCTAATAAACAATACAAAGCTGAAGAGTCCTGCTGAAATGAGAGACCAAATTATGTGCAGGAGATCGATTCAATTCTCAGACTTGAATATTTGTTTACAGACATGTAAAGTTTACCACACTTAATTCAGATCTGGTTCATTTCCTGCTGGCTCCTTAGACCCAGGAAAATGGCCCTGAATCATGTGTTCTTACAATGTTTATAGTAAACCCGCTCACACCACCTGGGGGTGGTCCCTCTTTACAGCAGCATTAGAAAGATGTCATCGAAAACAAGAAAGTGAGTTCACTTATTGTTTAAAGTAAATTATTACAATCGATCAAAAAGGATCAAATATAAGAATGTATCTCAAATTTAGTTAATCAGTTAATCCCATACCAAAAACATCAGTGGAACTGGAAAACATCTGGATTTACTTAATCTAAACTACACTGAGATTACTGTGTTGTATAGAAGAATATATTTAAAACTAAACTGATTCATTGTCATGCACTCACTGTGTTGTATCATAACATACAGCTAATGAACATGATACAGATTAGGAAATAGGATTAGATTAGGATTTGCTTTCCTCTTCCGGCAGAAGGTAACATCAGTCACATGCACACAACATTTCCTGCATGCAAAATGCATCATCAGCAGACTCTTCACCTGTTTGTACTAATAAGTAGTAATAACAAGAAGGTCTAACATTAATTAATGTATTATGAAGGGTTTAATAATTAGCATGCTACATTCCAACCAACACATATTTTTCTAAATACACCTGAATTGTGTCAGTGAAAATGTCAAACTCAACATCCAGCTCACCCATTCGTGTAAAGCCCCCGTCAGCTTTCCAAATAGGTTGAGCAAACTCTTTGAAAAAGAATCATATGAAAGCTAATGGTTATACTGCAAATTGAGAGAATTACAAATGAAGAATAAAAATTCAACAACAACAGAGCAACACAATTCATTTTGCACACCTGTTTTTCTCTGAAGTCAGTTTTCACTGTCAAAAAGAGAAGCAAAAACAAGCTCAGATAATAAAACAGAATTGAGAACGACAGCATCCTTTAGATGCAAAAACAACAACAAAAACAAATTCTTATTTTTTTAAATGAGTCAAACAGAATAGATAATTTCACTAACCTGATCTGCTGAGGGGAGGACTCACAGGCAGCTGCCACAGCTTGGTGTCAGCGGCAAGCTTTTCAATATAAACATCATCAACTCTCAGAAGGATGTTTTCTGGCTTGATGTCTGTATGAATAATCCTGCATTTAGTGTGTAAGTAATCTAAACCCTGCAGAACCTGTAAGAAAGAACAAAAAGAGAATCATCACACCATCTTTTTGACAACCTATCATCTCATGTCAAAAAGCAGCAAAAAGTGACATTAATCCATTCAGACAGTGGTCAAACATGGGAGACATGACTTGTTCGGATGGTTTCAGAGGTTATATAATACTTGTCTGAGGATGCTCTTAACACATGGAAGGGGAAGGCCGGTGTAGTTGGATTTGATGATCCACCTCAGCAGCTGATGACCCAGGACCTCTAGAACCATGCACACATCTGGTACACAGCTAAGGAACTTGTTTCACACCTCAGAGTGTTTGAAAGTCCTCATAAATTTGGTAAAGACCATGAAGTGCCAAGAAGATATGAAAATTAAAATGTGATATTCTGGACATTTTGATGTGGGAATATGTGAAAAAGGTTATGAACCAACCTCAGTTTGAAGTTATTCTGACCAGACTAACAAAGTAACTGCTAAACATGGCCAAGACCATCTTCAAAATCCAATCTAAAAAAAATCTTAGTTCTCACAAATGCTGTTTTATAAATCTTTTACACCTCTGTAAATTTACCATTACACAGGTACTTCCAGATTTTAGTTGTTTTTTATATGTAAATGGCAGCAAAAGATGTAAACTAACACTTCTCGTGCAGCCTGGAGTCAGTTCTTGTTATAAATGGTGATAAGTTTGTACCCAGTGTTTAAGTACCGAGCTGAAAAACCAACAGACAAAAATATCAGACTTTAATTTGTAAAAGGTCGAAAATCAGGCAAGAAAAGATCTACAGATTTGTATTTCCTATATGTACATACAGGACATATATTACTTAATTGTTGTTTGCAGGAGTTCAGGAGGAAGACCAATGTTCCAGTAGGCGAGAGATGATCGAGATGGAGGATGTGAATATTGTTCCACAGGCTGAGCAAAGTCAGCAGACAGGCAGAGGGTTGCATTGCCTTTTTTTGGTTTCACTTAGGAGTTACTGTATGTAAAGGTTTAAATAATGATGTTTGCATCAGTTGTTGTGAAGTTTAGAAAACTGGAGTTGTTCTAAAAGGGCAAATTCATTTAAAAAATGGGTCTAATCAGGCCAGTCATTTTAGGCTCAACAGTGCTGTCTGACAAAGAAACGACAGAATTGTAAAAGTCTGTTATGGTGTTCACTTAAAGTGTTATTAGTTTGGAGATTGAAGCTGTTTTAAGATGATCCACATTGGTCTTAGTTACTAGCCATTAGCTCAGCGGTCCTATCTGACATAAACTCTTTCTCCAAACCCAGGTCATTCGAGAAGCTATCTACAACAGGTATGATATTAATTGTTCAAAAACTTTTCCTAAACCTCCACATCTAAGTGGCCAAAATGTCTTAGACCCTTTGAATGTTTAAAAATGGAAGGAACAACACTTTGTCGTGATTGTTCAGTTGTATGTGTGTATAGTGACATTTCTAAATAAAATAATTCAGAGACAGCACAAAAGTTAAACTCACACCTAAAGTAATAAAATTACAGTAATTACTCTGTAAAGGATACGCTCTCCGGTTGCTCCGGAGATCTTGAAGTCATCGATGAGATGCACAATTCGTTCGCGTTTAGCATCTTTAGGGTCACTCTCCCTCACCTGAGGGTCAAATATCCAACATAATATCGTCGTCAACAAAATTAAAGCGATAAAAATGTAAGTGATGAGAATGAATTGCAAAGAACTGGTCAGTGTAATTTAGAAAAACGACGCGGTTACACCGACACATTTGAGGAGTTTGATCTCATCCAGTGCCGTCTCTGTGAACGTTTGAGCACTCTTAACCACCTTCAGAGCCACAAAATGCCTCGTCCTGCATTCAGACAGTTACAGCAGATTGTTACCAAAATTTGATCTGACTTTGCCGAAACACAAACACACACTTTTTACTTACAACATGTCCCAGCAGAGCCATACAGTGGAGAAGTGACCCCATCCCAACTTTTTAACTACCTGGTAACGGTCAACAAAAATTTCTCCATTCTCCACAGGATAGTAACCACCTGCAGAGGAGAGCAAAGAAAACTAGCGTGAAGATCTCGAGCCGCACGTTGGGTTTTGCTGCTGGGGGTCCCACCTACCTATGTCATAGTCGGCAGGATTCTCCTGCTCATCGTAGGACCTCAGCAGCTCAGGTGAAGGAGGACGGTTTGTTGAAGCCTGAGGATAGAGGGGGTGCTTGTAGGATTCAGGACTACGTGCTGGTTTTAAGGAGCGGACAGGGCTGTATTTGATGGATGGATTAAGAGTACTAGATGTAAGAAGAGCTGATATAGCCGCTGCATAAGATGACGACATGTTTAGCTGGAGCCTGGTGAGTTTCAGCACAGCTGAAGATGAGCCGAGATGACAGCAGCAAC
>JAVKLF010000110.1:18216366-18239965 GCA_034783495.1 Millerichthys robustus | reverse complement strand
ACTTGTTCAGACTGCTTATTCGTGGATTTACTGATAAACACAGAGAAAGGTGAATTTACTGAAAAAGAACAGAATCCGTGTTAATTCCTCATAACTAACAATTTATGAGAAGTGTAGTACTCAGTATTTCATACCGAGGTGAACCCTACACCTGTGCACACAGCCCCTATTTGCTGTACACTGTATACAGTACGATGCCTTTGCACTGCCATTTCGGAGCTTGACAAACTACTATCAAGATGATAAACCAGGACCTCACTATGGAAGTTTTGTACACGCTATAAACCATTGTGGTCCAACCAGACTTAATTATGCAGAATGAGGAGTCCAATGAGTTTTAAATACATGCATGAAGACCTCACCAAAACCCTGCTAAGACCAGCCATGTTCTGGTTGATTTTCTATTATTTTTTAATAGGTTTGTCATCAAAGGGATCTAACATGAAAATTCTCAACCACATCCGCAGCAACAACAGGACTTGAGATTTGCTTGATTGGTTGTCAAAATCGAAGCATAACTTTTTAATCAAATGTTTCTTTTAGCCCCGTAGGCAATCACATTCAGAGTATAGAAGCCTCCTGACTGTGGGTTTTTGAACAAGAAACAATTGACAGCCTGGATGTTGGCAGCCTGTGGTAAGATGATGCTGACAATGCGAAATAAAACAATAAAAATAGCTGCAGTTGTAAAAGAGGATGATCGCTGGATGTGTAGGGTATAGAGTGAGCGTATCCCCAGGTGGAAGCTTTAATGTAAAACACTAACAGATATCAGTGGTACAAACAGAGAAATCAGGAAAATGCGTGCGAGCACAGCCCTAAAACACAAGACATTCTAAACAAACAAAGCATTTAAATTCTCTCCCCCAAAAACGCATCTAGTGCCTGTGTTTCAGAAACCTTGAGGAAAACAAAAATTACAAAAGTCATCGTTCCTGCTAGCTATGAAATCATATTGTTATTTAACCGGGTGTTTATAAGAAAAGCGTTCTTAACTTACAATAAGATTTATGGAAGATACAAACACTGCAACAGACTAAAAATTACAGACTCTGACAGTGCTGGAGCTTTCAGAGATTTTGATCTAAAATTGAATGTTGTTGAAAATCTTGTTCTATTGAAATTTCATTTTACAAACAAAATGTGTGAATTCTTCCTCATGGTCAAGATGACACCAACCAAATAAATATAGAGGTATACTGACCGTCCGTGTAGTGGGTGTCCATGGAAGCTGGCTGACTGGGACATCTGAGGCCTCTGGGGGTTGGCTGGCTCACCTTGTAGAGACTGGGCTTGGTGCACCAGAGGATGAGGGTGTGAGAGACATGAAATTCCAGTCTCGTGGCCTTTTGAGGCAGCAGAAGGATATCCAAAAGCATTCCTCAGGTACCAGTCCCTCAGTCCCTCCAGAGCCAGGGCTTTATGCAGACTTCTTGTTGAATCTTCTGGAGTTGGGAGAGAAAATTGAGGGGGTCTACGGCTAAAGAGGGGAATGGACAGCTCAGTCTGATAAGGATGCAGATTAGGAATGGAGGATGTAGTGGTGCCAGTGGCAGGAAGAGGGGACTCGGACGCTGATAGCAAGATGCCATCTTGGGGATGTTGCTGCAAAGGAATAAAAGGTCCACATGATTTGGTCCTAGTGACTTTGACCCTACGTAGTTCAGCTTGGGACCCTCTGAGAACCATGGGGCTGTAAGGAGTTGCAGCACTGGGAAGATGCACCTGGGAATGGGAAAATCCATTAGTATGAGGAGGCACTGCTGCAGTAGAGGACCGAGGGGAGGACATATCTTGCCAGATTCTGCCTGTGGACTGAAACAGGTGCTGCTGCACTTGCATCCTCTGCTGTTTACCCCAGATATAATCCATCAAAATGTCATTGTAGCCTTCGCTGGTCCCTTTGCCCCCCATTGACAGACGCATTTTAACCTGCTTCATCGAATTGTCCACGTGTTTCTCTGGGCTTCCCAGATGAATGTGCCGCAGTTTACCATCAGTCAGTGTCTCTGAGCTTTTGTAGGGGCCTCCCCTCTGAGGCATACCATTTCTGGGTTCAGGATCATCTGGGAGGCTAGATCTATCCAGGAGAGCCTCAGAGCTGTTGCTGCGCCTTGCTCTTGAGCTGTAGGGGCAGCTTCGTCGATCAGAAGAGGAGCCCTCTGGAGCCAGTGGAATCATATATGGTACATCCAGGCTGCCTGACCACTGCTTCAACCCAGTTCCATTTGATGCATCTGACCTATGGGTCAATAAATCACAACAGCAGCTCTTTTTAGTAAAGGCTATTGAGACTTTAGACAAGACACTTGACACTAATTGTTTCAACTGTTTGGGTCTGACTAAAATTAGCTCAGTGAATCATTTTAATCTGTTTAGTTATCACAGTCAAAAAGAGCTGTGGTGTGCTGCATGAATGACTCAGATAAAAGCAAATGACCTGATGTGAACACTGATTGGAGCAGTTCTGGCCAACATTGGAGTGGCTGGAACACTTCTACCTTCAACATTAGAAGCACTTCTCGGTAACGAGTGAGTTGGGCTGAAAAAGACAACATAACGTGTACAGCTTTTATTATCAAGAATAATTTTGCATGTACACACAGGTGACAGCTTATAGACAGGTCAAACAGTACTCTCAGATAAGTACCTAATAGAGCTTGTGACAGAGTTACGGCGTGTCCTCATCTCGTAGTAAATCTCAACTGGAGAGAGCTTTCTGCTGATTCTGTGGTCAGGACTGCCCACGGTGAGGCGGGGCTGGGACAGAGAGCGCTGATCAGCTGCTACACTCGGTGAAGAGTCTTTCAGGAGAAGAAACACGAGCAACAATTATCTCAATTTGCTGTCCACTTCCTCATGACCGTCTGCTATTTCAACAAATTGTTGTATTGTGTCCAAGAAAAGACAGGAGAGCATCTTTAAAAACAGTTTATTTTAAAACTCCAGACTTTTCCAGACCCAAACTGTAACGGTTTTTTTTTCATCAGTTTTTGAGCCATATTTTGATATCAAATAATTTAATTAACTGTAATTAACCATGTTTGTTCATTGGACTGTTACCGATTACCGGTTATCTGATTACCGGTAAGTAAAATTACTGATTGTGGGAAGGATTTGTTTTCTTGATCAGAATTTACTTTTATTGCATCTTGTCAAAATAGAAAACTATCTGTTGTAAGAGACGATTTTTTTTTTATTCAGTTCTGTTTTATTTCAATTCATAAGAAAATATTATGAGGAGTTTTTGTTATGCTTTTCAAAATACTTTAAGATCAGAAACAACTAATTTTCATCCCCCAAAATGTGCAAATCTAAAATCATTTAGATTTGGAGTTTCTATTCATGGGTCTGTATATCTTTCAGCTAAATTATTAAAGTCATTGTCTTTTCCCTGACAACAACACAGTGTTATCTCAACAAAAAATGAAGTTGGCAACCTGAGTGGTATCTAAAAATGGACATCATGATGGCGATGTTCATTTGTTTAGTCATAGTCATAGTAAAAAGTTAACCAACTTGTCTGAAAACACTAATGTTTTTCCATAACTATTAAGATATTGAAAACACTAAAATCAACTTTCAGACTTTTTAAGATGGCGTAGGAAGCTTGCAAAATACAATTTCTGTCTTGTTTACTCACCATTGTCATGGGATGTTGAATCTGACATAGAGCTGGTACTTTCTGACATCACTGTGTCTTCTAAAATAAAACATGGAGTTCACATTAAGGACATGCATGATTCTGTTATAATTGTAGGTTGAAAGATGAATGTATTTTTGGGCGATTAAAGTGTGTGGATGGGGTTTTAGCTGTAGAGTATGTGTTACCTGTATGACATCCCCGATGGACTGTCCTTTTGCTATTTGGGCCATTTCGGTCAAATTCTGAGTTTCTGCACAGAGCGCCCGTAAAGATTGCTTTCATCTGCTTTCTTTGGACAGAGTCATCCTGCAGCCAAGACACAACAAGCCACGTTACACCACGAGTTCATGCCCAGACAACTGATTGGTAAACACGATTGATATTCAAGGTGTTCACTTACCTCTGCCTTGGTGCTCAGCACTAAGCCAGACCTGCGCTGCACCACTGGGGGTTTCTCCCCCAGCTCCAGAGGGAACGCTCGTGGCAACTTCCCCGTCAGCTCCTGCAGAGGAGATTCAATAAAGTCTGCGAAGTCCAATGTGTTACGTAAAATGATACAACTTAAAGTGAAAATCTCAACACAATTCTTCCTTATAAATAGTCTTCTAAACTCACATCATTTAAGCAAGAAAACATGTATGATGCTACAGCATCAGACTGTATTTTACCATTAAACAGACGTAATAACTCTGCAGATGAGTTGCAGTTCAATCTTCTTAGCTGAGCTACACTGCTGGCAGAGCAATGTTTGATTCCAAAGATAGATATGCAGTGTTGAAGTGAGTCACTATACATCCATTTGAAAATATAAGGGATGTGTTAAACAGCTGTTAAAGAAAAGCTGATGCAGCTGCAGCCTCATTAACATTTGCTGACAGGCTCTCAGGAGCAATTGAGCGAAGATTATCTTACAACCCTTTGTAAGAGCTGAAAACATTTTTTTCAACAAGTTGCTTGCCGCATCTGCACTCAGGTTGTCTTATAGCCAAACTGGCCCCTAAAATAAAAAAATGGGCCACATCTATTAGAGTTTTTTGTGTGCTTTGTTTCAAAGATGTGTGAAAAGAGGGAAAAGCGACTCACAGCTTCCTGTAAACAGACTTGTTTGAGCTCTCCCACTCTTGCGTTGAGCAGAGCCTCCAGGGCCTGCTTTCTTTCTTGCAGAGCTGCGATCCTCTCAGCCTGCAGCTTGCTGTTCTGGCAGCCCTGAACATCTGTACACCACAACACAAATAAAACAACTCGGAAGCATAACGTGCGGTATGTTTAAGGACAAAAATGTTCAAATATACATGTGTAGTCATTGCAACATAAAGGTTAGTATGATGGGTCTACTTCAGATCACACTTGGTCTTTTTGGCTGTTTATGCTGGTTTTATAAAAGGTGTTATTACCAGTTCTATCATTTTCTGATAAGAGTATCTGGCAGCTGTGGTGAGAGTATGGGAACAACTTTTATTTTTATTTTTTCCTGCTGGCTGTTCCCTTGAGAAAAACTGCCAGATTAAAGGATGTTTTAGTCTTGTCCAGACATGAGGTCACTGTATATGTCTTTTCTCACTGCTACTCACCAGGAGTCCCCAAACCCATGGATGTGATCAGATGACCTTTGACCTCCATGTGACGTTAACCTGGGGACTTCACAACTCTCTCAGCCACGCCGTTACCTAATGATGACAAACTGTAGGTTATCAGTGGCTCAGATTCATGAACAAAATATAATGCAGCTTGGACGTTTCCTTTTTTCTGACCTTGCAGCCATCTGTGTTCTTGAAGTGTGCATGGAGCTGCATTTTTGTTGTTGTTGTTGTTGTGTGTTTTTTGTTTTTTTATTAGCAGTAGACACGTCTGGGTGAGTTGTTGTTCACAGAACACACGGAGGGAAGCACGGCACCTCTGCTTGGGTGGCTAAAAATGAAACCTGAAAGAAAATTTAATAAGAGAAAATGTCAGAAAAGATCTGTGGCTCAAGGTATTTTTTGAAGTCATAATGAAAAGTTCAGATTTATATAGCATTTTGAAAGTAAGCTTGATTAAAGTCAGGTCATAATTAGCACATAAGACATTCTGAAGCTATTCTCAAATTAGAACTTAAAACAAAAATAGTAACCAATTAATTTGCAAAGAGGAGGGAAAAAATGAGACCAGATAAGTAATATTAATAATAAATGGGCAGAGACACAAAGAGATTAACTTCCCCCACTTGGTTTATAAATCAAAAGCTACTGATGGGGGGGACGAGGGGTGGGGGAGTCAGAGAACCAGAAGCAAGGTGGGATAATCGAGTCATTAGACAGCAGATTAAAGTTACGTTGAATTTAATTTTTTTCAGCTGTCATAAATTTTCTGTCTAAAATGAAGAGATTGTATTGTTTGAACCTGATCAAACCTTGAAAATAATGTTACATACAATCTCCTTAGATGTCACATTGAGTATGTGTTGAGGATGAATATCTGCTTCTATCACTTCAAATGTTATCTCAGTATCTGTAAAACTGTATGAGCTGTAGCCATTTTTGCATTGGCTAAAATGGATTAGCTACGGTGCCTATCTAGAATTGGATCAGTTGCCGATGCATATCCAATGATTACTTTCAGAGAGGTTCATTACCATGCTTCAACAGTAAGAAGAAGAATCAGATTTTTTATTAACAATCAGAAAATGACTCCATTTACTGCTAACATTTTAGGCTAAAATCTCACACAAGTAGCATTAGGAGTATGTGTCGTGAATAGCTCTCAAATAGAACCACTCCTAATTTTAGCATAATATAGCCTATGTATTAATCACTAATTACAGCAATTTTTTGTGTCGACTGTGGCAGCCTTCTTGAATCATGTTGACTTCAAACGTTAACTAGAATAGTTCCTGGAGAAACTATGACGGGGATTGCCACGTGCCAACCATAAGAACACTGTCATCTACCACTATGCCCAACTTCAGCTCAGGATGTCTTTAAATGGCCAAGATAAAGCAAATTTTACATTTTGGATGTGGCGGCCATCTTTTATTTTCAATAACCTATTTTCAGCTATTTTCAACCCAATCTGACTTAAAAATGGCCGAATTATTGCAGTTTAAATATGTCTGGTGGCCATCTTGAATTTAGTTTTAGCTTTCAGAATGTGTCAATGCATGTTTTTAAATGCTAGCATACCAGTTTTTGACTTTGTATGTCTAAACATCACTGATTTATTGCCTTAGCTAAAATTAGCATTGGCGATTAGCTTAAGCTTGAGTTTAGCATTCATAATGTGTTGGGTTTGTTTCCAGCTACCATGTTTTTAAGTTTCAGCTTCCTATGTCTTAAAACAGCTGAGTCATCTTAGCGCTATGTTGACTTACACTGACTGACTGTTTGTCCTGCCCAGAAACAGTGAGAACAGCCTCAGCCAATCAGAAGGCCAGATTCTGATGTCATTACAGACAGGGGCAGAACAGATTTGCAGCACATCAGTTTGAAAATGGCTTAAAGTTTGGTTCAAACAAACAGCTGCTCTGTAAAAACTATAAGGTCTATTGAAATAATTCTTGAACCATGAGTGCCGCAAAAGATTGGTCTCTACTCATGGAAATTTTAACATTTTTAGAGCGTTTTATGTCCTAGATATGATGAGTTAGAAATAGCCTTTTCTGGGATTTTTAAGAATGACGTCAGAGATTTTTATAATGGTCCATCAATGGGAGGGAGCTGGTACTTCTCTGACCTTGAGAGAAAACTGTTTGTCTTAGAGTAAAACCAGACATATTTTCTGAAATTAGACAACAATTTTGATGTTTTGATATATAATTTGTCTTTGTATCATGAAAACTGTGATCATAGCAGCAATTTGTTCACCGAGAACTCGTTGAAAGTTTTGAGTCCTCTCCACTCTAAGTCACATGACCTTAAAGTGGGAAATTTTATCCGACAAACTTGAAATTCCCAATTTTACGTGGGTTTTTTTGGGGGGGTCTTCTTTCGCAAATTATGTCACCATGGTAACTCGTAATGCCAATAAAAGTTATAGCACACATCCCGGGATCAAGCTCGTCGTTGTGATTAAACTTTTGTGGGAGTACCCGTTGCCATTTGGGCTGCATTAATGTTGATGGAAAAGTAAGATATAAACTTAGAGACCGTTTTCTTGGGGCAATAACAATAGGTGTTGCTATTCATTCTAAATGGCAATCCCCAATCAGTGGCAGATATTCAACCAATGATAACTTTCTGAAAGTCTCATTAAAAATCCAGTGCTTCTTTAAGTGGCAACAGGCAAAACACGATTGTCCGTCTTCACCTTTTGGCATCAGGCAATAAACATGAATATTTTTGTCATTACTGAACCGTAGCAGGCGAATTGTTTCTCATGAAGGCTCATCTCCACATAGAGGCAGCTCAGGACAAGTTAAGTGTTTTCCGAAACACCAAATAGAGACAAGATATCCAAAAATAGTGATGGTGTTTTCTGCCAACAACCTCTCACACATTGTTGCTCACAAATTGCTGCCATAAACACTGACTGTTCTGTCTCCTTGCCAGTCGCTTAAATCATAAAAAGACTCCATTCATCCCATAAATCTACATGGAAAGCCTCAAGGGCCATATTACAATTACCATTCCTGAGACTGTTTCTGCCAGCACTGCATCTTTGAAAAGGAAACATTTATCTATTCGATAGTCAGGGCAGCTGTCTTAAAGCTCTGCTCCCAAATGACTAGACTCTTGCTTGTAGCACAGATTGCTTTGTTTTCTTCACTCAATTGCCAGAAAGACTTCAAAGCTGGGCATGCCTTGAGGAAATGCATATTGCCCGCCGCCTTTCATGCCAGAGTTGTAGACCATCTTATGTTGAGAAAATGGTAGACCATAAACCGTTTTGGTTAAACCTTGAAAATAACGTTATGCAAGTCTCATGCAATATCTTGTGTGATCTGTTAACACTTACAATATGTGTTGTGAATGACTGTTAGCTACTGTCATACTAAATTTTAGTACAATATCTGTAAAATTCACTGAGGTATAGGCATTTATGTGTATAGGCTTAGGCTGATTAGCTGCGTCAGCCATCTTGAATTGGGTTAAATTCAAACGTTATGCATTCAATAATTATGTTCAGAAAGTTTAATTAAAACCTGTTCAGTGGTTCATGAGATATCTTGTTAGCGGTACAGAGAAACAAACACAAATATAAGCTTCACTTTCTCTGAAGACACGCGTGAAATACTTTGACAAAGTTTGCATTGCCCTCCATCCTGGAGTGGAACCAGGGTAACAGCTGTTTGCTCCTATATGCGTGAAACCCCCACCCTCCCAACCACAGCATGCCTGATCTCCCGCGGACACACAAGTGGGAGCCGTTAAAAGTGGAATACTGGCGCTGAGACAAAAGCTCGTTACATGGACCCTGTTAGACAATACGGAGTCCATGATGATCAGATTTAAAGTTGATCTAATAAAGTGAGAGGGAGTTTCACCTGGGAACAAACAAAGACACTATCCTATCTGTTCTTGTATGCGAAGCAGTAAAATACACGAAGGGAGAAGAGAGAGACATTTGGGATCCATCTGGTTCGTCTCCGAGCAGCTGAGCACTGGAGCCAAAAGGTTGCCATGCCTCTTAAGAATTGCTCTGCCCTAAAACGGAAAACATTTGCTTGAAAATTTATTGCCTCTCTCACTTACATGTTCCCATTATTGTCTCCCTTGCTGCAATGCTTTTTAAACTAATGTATAGAGAAACAAATACATTCATTTTCTTAACAAATGAGGAGGTAAATGCAGTAGCACCGTTCAAAGTATATTTATCACCCACTGCTGAAAGGTGAAGATGGACAATAATGTTTTTGCTCATGTCTGTGTTTGTGACTACAATATCTCATGAACCATGAAAGTATTATTATGCATTATACATACTGTATATTGCATTACAAATGTATGCATATTGCATGAGATTAAAAATATTCTTGGAGATTTTTATCTCAAAGTGCGAGACACAATCCCATCAGATGCAGTGCCTCACTGTAAGGAGGAAGTCCTCAAGAGATCTATGTTCAGCTATTAAGTCCTGGCACAGGTTTTTAGGCTTCACCTGACTGTACTGTTTCTGCTTTGAAATTGTTTTCCCTTTATTAGGCGAGGTACTGAGGGAACACATAAGAGCTGCTCAAAGAAACTCTCTCATCAACGTAGTAACTGATGAATCTTGCTCAATTGAACAAAAGCATTGTTAAAAAAATAAAAAGTGTGGAAAGTAAGACCAACTCAAAATTAAGAATATGTGAGAAACTCTAAAGAGTCAAAAATATTGTTTTTAGGTGTATAAATTGTGAGCTTTTGTATCTTTTGTCATTACAGCTGTGAGCTTTTGTCCGTACACCGACTGAACTACCTCAACAGGTTCCTCTCAGTGTGGAGGAGCAGCAGCTCTACTTTGAGTCTCTCACAAATAACTGAACTTCTCACTTCAAAACACCCCACCTGATAAAATCAGTGGCATCACTCAGGTGCTAAAATTTTAAAAAACATCATGCATTATCAAGTACAAATACCTTCCTTTAGGCAGGACAGAGGCTACGACTCTTAAACTGTATAAAAGCCATCAAAAAGCTAGTCCCTGCTAGCTCCCAGACCTGCATCAACTAAAGGATCATGTGAGACACTAGACTAGTCACTAGACATTTTTTTTATAATAAATTCTAAAGAACCACTGATGTGGCAAAATAGTACACCTATAAGAATCTACCTGTCCTGAGTAAACTGACTGAGGGAATTGTGTTTAAATAAATTCAACATTATTTTGTTACAAATTGTATTTATTATGTTCAACATGCATATAAAGACGGTTACTTTAAATGTGAACTGGCAGCTCTGACTCATGTTCGGTTAAGTCAGATCGATAAAAAAAAACAGTTAGCAGGTGCAGTGTTTCTTGATTTCAGTGCTGCCTTTAATTTTGTTGATCATGAACTTTTGATTATGATGTTATCAGCATATGGATTTGAAAACAAAAATCAAAATGTTATTTTATCTTTAGTTATTTATGTTATAGGAAACGATGTGTTAGGTGTTATGTTTTATGGTTTTGTATTTTGACCCTTCCAAGTGTTAGAGTGGGTCACAGAGAACTAGTTAAAACTTAATGTGTCAAAAACTAAATGTATGATATTGGGCTTTAAATATTTTAATCAGAAAAACTCTAATGTTTGACATTTTGTTAAATAACCAACAAATTGAACAAGTTAAAGAACAGGCCTCTGCTGTGTGTATAGTCTTTATGAAGGTGAAGACTAATGGGGAATATAAATTAAAGCATCAAACTATGCGTGAGTTGGGGTTCTGAATGGTGGGACAGACAACACTATCCAGGCCATGCTGATTAAACATAAGCCGTGCAAGGAGACTGAGTAATCTTTGCATCACACAAATGTAAATGAGAGTCTGAAGGGCTAAACATTGAGGATTGCTCTTTTTGCATCTTAGGAGTTATACACATGAGATTACAACATTAAAGTAAAGCTACAGGCTGTACAGCTTTAAATGTCTTTTTTTAATCCTCTGTCCATGCTTTGTGCTTTATCTGCAAGCAGCCCACCTAAAAAAAATTATCAATGCAGATGATCATGGCTGCAGTGCACTGAATAAACAAATGGAGCGAGAATTTAAAAATGACATTTGTGTTTTGAAACAGAGACATTTTTTGTTGGTTTTCGGTTAAAAAAAAGAAAGAAAGCAACCCTTAAATGTGAAAAGTGGAGTACCACCTGGTAGACTGATGTAATAATCGAAAGTGGAGAGATAATGGTTAAAAAATAACATTACAGAGAAGAATGCATTATTATATGGTATGATAAATATAGGATCAAAAAATGTGTTTATAACAGTTTCATCGACACCGTGTCATCAGTATTTAAGAGAGGGACCATTGAGCCTGTAATCAGCACAGAGTTCAAAAGCCTTCATCTCTGATGATATGGGGGTACATAAATGCTCATGGCATGAACAGCTTACACATTTGTGCAAAACAGTATATACAGGTTTTAGAGTAACATACGCTCTTAGCCACAAAGAAAAAACCAAGTCTCGCAAAGAAGACCACGGACTATTGAACAGTTAAAATCCTACAAACAAAAACAGGACAACATTCTGTGCAAAACCTCCAGCAGGTGGTCTCCTTAGTGCCTAAATGTTTACAGACAGAATTGTTATTTGTAGTAAACTTCAGCAACAGACTCAGTGCTTGTTGCATCGTGTATTTGTGTGTTTTATGCAGCAGAGAGCAGCTGGGATCGCACCTCGAGCTCACTGAACAGGTGAGACTGACGCCCTCATGTTGACACAGCTGCTGCCGTTGTTAACTTCCACATAGTGACTCAGAGCCAGGCTTACAAAATCACCAGATCCAGGAGGTTAAATAAGCAGCTGTAGAGTTTCACAAAAATTCTGCCTGTTGCAGTAGTCACTAAACAGCATCCAATGACTGTAATTCCCTTGCTTGTGTTTGACCTGAGAAGCTGGTGTGGTTCAAAGATCAATCATAGAGCTGAGGATTAAACCACAATCTACTCCCACCTGAGAAACTGCAAGCACAAAACTGTGCAAAGCCTTATACAGGCTCAGGTGACCCCCACAGACCCTCACTAATGGAATATCCTTCTGCACTCTCAACATTTGTGAAAACTGATTTAGAAGCAGTCATCAGAAAGCAGCAGGGTGGCCCGGCTCTGACTGACCAACTGGATGACAACATTCTTCTTCTATGGCCTTGACTCACCTTTGGAGCAAAGCGCAGCAAACCTGGGGGTCATCGTCCACCTGGAATCTGTTCAGACAAGGCGGAGGGAGTAATAAAGAAAGGAATGTGGTCCTGATGTCCAAGGGGATTATTTCCATACATGTTCTTTTTGCTCTATACACCTGGAGGGATTTCTGTTTGTGTTCGGACATCTCTCTACGCTCCACGGTGGCTGTAATTCACTTTGTTGATTTTGGAAAAAAGCTCAGGGCTTTTGTTTCATTCAGTTTTTATGAAGGCAGCAACAACTCAACATTTACACGCTTTACTCCACATGTTCTCACTCTGATCCAATAGTGGTTCTGTCAGGAAGCCTTTGAGGTTTGAGGAAAAGGTGGGTGAATCCCATAATGCCTTTGACATGAGTACCACCTAATAAGGTCTGGGACTGGAGTCCCTGAGCTTCTTTTCACTTGGTGCAAAGATTCCCCTTTCGTATGAGTTTCACATAACGGTCACCAGCTCCTGAAGCAGCTGCTCCAGTTGTGTCAGTCCGTGGTTTAAAGAAGTCAGAAAAAAGTGTTGCTTTGATGAAACAAAATGACAGAGGAGCAGCAATGTGTTCACATCAATAAGGACCAAGCTCCACTGGAGACAGCTTTATTAACTCAATAAATGTTTTATTTTAAAAAAAGGCTACTTGATGCCAAATTTGAAGACAATAGCACACACAACAGAAATAATACCTATAACAAGGTAATTTCTATTTTAAATGGTACTGAAGCAGCTGCTGCCCTAAATTTCAACGTAATAATCTAAAATGCAGCTGTTTTGATGTGTAATCTGTGTAAGAAAAGTAAAAATAACAACAAAAAAAATTTTAAACCATGTTACTGCTGCTGCCAGTGGCTCGTTATAGTCACCATGGTGACCACACATCTCTGTTTGTCATTCACTGACTGACGAGTTAATGAGGTAGACAAATGATGCAGATCGAAAAGTAAGTCTCAAATAAAGTAAACTCTGATGGTTAACCCGTTTAATTTCTACATTTCTAGAGTGTTTATGTAGGAGATTTTAACAGCTTTAAAAAGATCTTTACAGTTTTGGAAGAAGGTATTTAAGCTAAAATATAAGATAAGTCCATATAAACTTGGGTGTGTACTCAGCACTCTGAGGGGATTTAAGAGAAAACTATAAGCCATATAGCTAAGACACAAAAACTGTGTTAAAGACAACAAAGGTGCCCATGTTTTGGTGTATAATTTGTATATACACCAAAAAGGGTTGTGGGAGTGAGAACAGATATTTGTACATTTTAGACGACTCAGAAGATATAGTGGCATCCGGACATTCTGTAAAAAACTATATCTGTGATTGTGAAACCACTAAAAAGTTATCAAAATTCCAGCTCAGACGTGTAAAGTCCAACTCTCTGTGACTGTTAAACTCTGAATGAAGATTTTAGTGTTAATCGTGTGTCAAACCCAAGGCCCGTGGGCCAAATCTGGTCCTTGTTAACATTTTATTCAGCCCCAAAGGTCATAGCTACTTCCGATTTGAAATAGTTTTTGTCACTGGATTTAGTGATTCTTCTCATGACAGCTGGCCAACTTTCAAGTCAAACAAATTGTCTTTGAATTTTTCAGTAATCTCTGATGTTGGTGTGGAAAGAGCAAAAGAGAACTGACTTTGTTTATATGCTATAAATTTTTCTTTTTGAAAAAGTCAAATATTTGGATTGTTAGTAAGGGTTTTCTTGTTTATTTGATTTGCTTTATTGTGATAAAATGTATATTTAAGATATAGTAAATGAAACAGTTGTTGGTAGAGTAAATCAATGCTAACGTATTGAATCATTTATTCTTCATCCATTAGGTTATGTACTTTCTAAATGTTACATAAAACATAATTTATAAAAACTTATTTGGATTTCAGAAAGAATACTTTGAAGTTGGCCCTTGGTTTAGACCAAACTGTGACTTTTGGCCCCCTTGTGTAACTGAGTTTGACCTCCTTGTTGTGAAGTGTGCCTGAGCTAAAGCGCTGCAAAAAGGGATGGGTTTTCCCATCTGTTTCATCTTAATCCTGTTGATTTTATTTATTCTTGCAGTTTTTTGCTGACTTTCTCTAATGTTGTGCAGTAGTCACAGCACACTATCCCAGACAGAGCTACACATTGTGGTGAATAATTTGCATGTTTTACTTCTAAACTGTGAGATGGACAAACATTCTGAACAGGATAACACATAGGAACACTTAATAATCCACCCTGCTGTAGATCCCAATGAAAATGTCCAAATGTTTAGAGTAAACAGGGCAAACTTATAAACACAAGTAATCTGTGCTTTCCAAAGCTGACAAAATAATCCTCAAACAGGGAGGTGCAGATTCACTAGAAGATGGTGGGGGGGAGCTCTGTGTGACCAACACAACACCTTCTGGGTGATTCAAAATATCCTGATGCATCTCAATCATCCAGGTAGAAAAAGAGAAAAAGAGAAAAAACTGAATAGGTCCTCAGGACATTTTTTTCTCTTTTTCTACCTTCTGGGTGAGTTTTTTTTCCCCTCACATCCTGACAGGCCTCCTTAATGTTCAGGAATCTGGTAACAACAGGGTTGCATGACAACAGGCTTCTGCCAAGAGTGAAACATGTGAGAAACCCTCCATAACAAAACGCCTGACACTGTTTTTTTCTTTCTTCTTCTTCTTTACGTGCTGCTGTTTTTCAGATTTATATGCGGCTGAAATACGGGCATTTCCTGCCTTTCAGAGCTCAAACAGTGCGCTCCTGTGTTTGCTGAATACAGATAGTTGTTCGTACAGTGTTTGAATGTAATGTGCAGACGTGTCCCTCAACATGCAGCGTGTGTTTTCTCATTAGGAGCCACCCTCCTCCTGCATCTCTGCATGGAGGCTGCAGCCGGCTCCTAATGATCCACACAGGACTAATTCATGGAAGCAGGTGTGCCACCATAAATGCCACGCTGAGGAGGGAAATGAATGACAATTTTGTGGAATAAATACACGTCGTTTGTTTGAACACCACCCTTTATAGAGTGGACTTTTAGGAGAATAAATACGCGGTGTTGCCTGATATTCATTTCTACGCCCAGTGAGGATGAGAAAGACATCTTCGAGCTGAAGCCAGTCTTACCAGAGAGCATGACCGACGTCTTCTAAGGTCTCCACGGTCCTCTTCTTCACCAGAACCAAGCTGAGAAAGACGGGGGAGGAACTATCCAGGGCAACATAACAAGACGGAATCCTTTCTGGGAGGAAGCTTTCATCGACAAAATGTGCGTAAATTAGTGACACACACGAGAACGCTCCTTATTCGTGGCGGCCCCGCGTCTCAATTGTAATTCAGCAGCAGCCTCGCGACCTCCGCTGCGTCTGAAGCCCTGCGCACCGCTGCAGACCTGACCCCGCCCCGCTGCCTCGCTGCAGCCAATCAAGTCCCGCTGCTTCCCACCGTCACCGAGGCCCCTCCCACACGCTGCCAGCCTCCAATGTGCGCCTCTTACTCCGCAAAAATCATCCAGTTGTTGCACTGACACACGCACATCTGGAAAAAAAGGAGCTTTATCAACGTGATATCAATACAATTTAAAAATAGCCTTTATTTTTTTTATCTTTGAAACCTTTGTGTACTGAACAGCTATTTAAGGTTTAAACAAGAAAACACAGACATGATGCCCTTTAAGTGTGTATGGATGCTTTATGAAACATTACATTATTGTAATAAAGACAAAAAAACGATAACAGGTGGGTTGCCTGTTCAAGGTTGCAGCATTTGAATGAGCTGTAACTACGTCTGTTTTGGGGGGAGTCCATTTAGAAGACTTACTGCTGGGAACACGAACCAAACTCTCACACTACTTGGGGCGGCTGTGGATGTGTGGTTAGGTGAGTCGTCCTTCAATCAAAGAGTTGGCAGTTCAATTCCACTGCTCAGTCAGTCAGTCACATGTCAAAGTGTCCTTGGGCAACACACTGAAACCCCACTGCCTCTGGTGTGTGTCCCATCAGTGTATGGATAAACAAGAAAACACACTGAGCACTGTCTAGTCTCCATAGAATGACTTATTTAGATTAGCTTTGTAGAGACACAGTAGAGTGCTGTGTGACCAGGTAAATGAAGGCACAGATTGTTGTGTAAAGCACTTTGAGCATCCTGGTTGGATAGAAAGGAGCTATATAAGTACAGTCCATTTACTTGTATATGGACAGGACCCGTAACAACGGACCCACAATTCTCCAGAATCTGAGGTTTGACGATCAATCTCTCTTCTCTAGCACCCATGAATAGACCTAACCGGCCTCTCAGAACAGCTGGAGAAGAGCAGTTTAAACTTAGCTTAGAAATAATCTTTGTAGTTCTAGAGTATACTTAATTATTTAAACTGTTCCTATAAGCATATTTTTGTCAAATTAACCCGAACTGAGTTAGTTAAGTTTGACCTGATGCTAAATTAAAAGAACATTAGGTAAACCAGTCAACAAAATCGTTATTGGCACAAAGACAAATAAAGCATGAACAAAATCTCGACTCAGCTCTTCAAATATGTTTTAATTCAAAGACAAACAAAAGTGTTTTAAAGAATAATGTTTACAGAACAATGTAAAAACAAGAGAACAAAAATACATATTTATATCAAAAATGCATAATATTTCACATTGTCAAAACTGAATAATTACCTGGACATCCACCACCCTTCGATATAAAATAATATTCAATTTTATTCTTACTGAAGTTAATTAAATAATTGATGTAAAAATCAAAAGCAGAAATGTGGGGGAGAAAGTCTGGAGTGGGTTTATACATTTCAGTCAAAGTTATAAAGACTTTTGAGTTTTAATATTTTATTTTGGAGAACAAATCCTACATAAAAAGTAAACATATTCTCAAAACAATAAAGGTAACTAATTCAAGCCTTAATTTAGTTCCTTATACAATTATTTCCAATTGGATTTTGCCTAATTTAGTCGTGACGTGATGGTTTAACTCCAATGCTTAAAAAGAATATATTTATTTTGCTTTCAAATATGACATTTTAAAATGTGTTGTTCCAAATCCCGTCTTACTTGCCTGTATCGACTATTGATGATTTTTAAGGAGCGATGATAAGTTGTTTTAAGTTTGTTTATGCAACTAATCAGAAAAACAAGTGCTCACAAAATTTTGTAGGGAATTTTTAATGCTTGCCTAACAATGTTTGAGCTCACATTGTCTCCATTTAAATGCATAAACTGCAATGGGCAACCATTTAGTGGCTTCAAGAATTGTAAGTTAGATTAATAAACTGATTTGTTAGCAGATAAACAGATTGAACGTAAAAAATAAAGAGAAATGCTACATGTAAACAAATTTGGTGCAACAAAAATGTAACATTTATTAAGAATGTTTAAAAAAAGAAGATCTGAACACATAAAGCATGAAACATGGCAGCAATGAGCTGGACAACTTTAAAGGTGAAAAGAGTTATTAATTTAGTTTAATTTGAGGACTGAGAAAATAGTGTGGAATGGGCTACTCAGAGTTGACATAATGGTGGTAGGGGATGAAAACCATTCCTTATATAAAAATCTAGATCAATTAATTAATTATGAACATAAACCAAACAGCAGACTAAAGGAACTCGGAGACTGAAGGCTGAACCAAACAGTCGTTTAGAAAAACTTACACCAGTGCAATAAAACATCTGGCGGAAAAGAAAAGGCTGAATATATTCATACAGCTCTTAGAATTCCTTTGGCAATTGTTCAGATAGGCAAATCATATCACAGTCCAGAGGTAAATCTGTTAAATGTCATATAAATTATTGGGACTGTGAAAAACAACAGAAATATTGGTGGTCTCTGTTAGGGTCACTTTTTTCCCCCCTGTGCTACATTGAAAGTTTTTTTAGGGATCTGCAGTTAGCACAGACCGTCTCAATGTTTGTGACCAATAATTCACACGTTGAGGCCCGCTCCAGTACGATTGGGCCTTTGAGGAGAGATGAACCCGTTGGGGGCAGTCCACGGCAGACATTGTACTTCTCCAGGGCCAACAGCAGACTGACCACCTCCGTTGGGGTAGTTAGACGGCCCGGGAATTTGTCGTAGACCAGGTGGGTGGGTAGCAGCGGCTGCTTTTGGACAGTGACATAAAAGTGGAAGCCAGGGTTGATCAGCACTATGGTGTCGGCCATGCTGGACTGCTTCGAACACTGTGTGAGCTGCAGCTGCGGGCCCTCCACTATGATGGCGTACCACAGGATCGGCAGCACGGACGAGCGTAAGGTGTGGAATAGTTTCATCAGCTGATTTTCGTGGTCTATGCTATTCTCATTTGGGTTGTCAGCCAAACTGAAGATCTGCGTAATCTGCGTAAAGAAAATACACGTTTAAAAAACCATCATAACAGTGGATTATCCGTGGCCAACTGAAAAATTAAGTGTCATCAGGACACTCACCATAGGAAAGTCTTCCTCGTCTTCTTCGACTTTTCCTGAAGTATTTCTACCAGTATGAGATTTTTCTTCATCCCATTGACTTTGGTGGCTCTATAAAAGGTGAATTAATAATATCAAGTACTAACAGAGAGTATTTAAGTCAGGTCTAATCAAACAAACAGTATGCCAATAGCCCCGTCACTGAAGGACTTGAACTGCTAATGTTCGCAGTTTTCAAGATGAGTGTTTTTCTGGGCTGGTATTGAACAAGGAATGCAAGTAAACCTTAATGTTTTTGGTGCAAGATATTCAAGTGGGTAGGAGTTTCACCACGTATAGGGAAGGAGGTAGATTCTTTTTTTTTCTGTCCTGTCAGAGGCGATGCAGAGTGATGAGTGACATCCTGGTGAACAAACAATTTTATACACCAGATGCAATGGCGAAGCATTGTCCACCCTACCAGCTACCCCAATCATTTCAGGAAACTATACTTTTAATTAAAATAAAAATGAGAAAGCTTAGTTTTTTTAAACGATTGGGGTGGCCGGTTAATATTTATATATGGCAGTGCCCATCTTGGAATTTTGACGTGGCAACCCAATTTTCGAAACTGACATTTCTTACTCCCAAATGCAGTTACACACCATAATAGAAGTTGGTGCCTCACTTCTTTTTCAAGTTATCTAGCTCACAAAATGGACAGATGGATCGACAGGATATTTCTAGTTCTTCCTCCTCTCCTCTAGAGAAATACAATCCGTTTAAAGATAAGACAGCAGCAGTCATTGCTGTCAGCATAGGTTTTCACAATGTCTCTTTCTTGTTGCAGTGTTTTCAAACACTCTTGTGAGCTTAATCTATAAAATAGAAAAATGATTTGATTGGTTTAGAATAAAATATTCAAGTCTTCACATTGTTCTACTCTTAAATTATCAAGCTAAGGATGGGAAAAGATGAAACTACTGTTTAAGGATTAATAATCTGCATTGGAAAATCAGATCTTTTCATCTGATTAAGTGACTTGCACAAAAGTGACCACAGAACCAAACTGAAGGACAGCCAAGAAGTGGGGGATGATAAGGAGAGAGTATAAACAGCATCCATTACAAGATCAAATTAACTTTTATGTATGGCTTCATGCCATATGCTTAGGACTGGTACCAAATCATTCTAAATGTCCAAATCTGTGCTTAGATGGGTCCACTGCTTACCCCTCATTTCTCTTCAAGCATAGTTTGTTTCTACAACATTAAACCGTGCTTTAGCTTTATTTTCTGTCATATGGAAGAAAAAAGAAAACTCCAAACTGTAAAGTCAGAAAATTAGAAGACGCAAAAACAATCAACCAAAAAATAAAAGCAGGTTCAGATCAAAACGCTGAACACTGGTTACAAAAACCTGCTGAGCACTGCATCTAAGTCTGGACTCAGAACCAAAGGCCACAGCCAAAAGAACAGCATGGCTTCAGTTTGGGTTGGTGCTATTATTAGGCAAAGGGCAGGAATAATTTCTACACAATCATCCAGAATAATCTAACAATCTACCTCTGAGTTGTCTGCTATTTAAAGCAAAAGCCTTTGAAACATGAAACAAGGTTGCTCCACGTGTTCTGTTTTAAAAGGACATTATTTTCTAGACTAAAATTGTTTTTCCAAGTGATTTTTCTGACCAAGTCCAAGTATTTAAGTAAAATACTTGTATACTGTACTTCAATCACTACATTATAAAAAGAGAGCATGGAAAAACAAAATGTGGGGAAAAAACGGTTTACCTTTATTTCTAGCAGCTTTATTATGTGGTTCAAGGTTTATTTAAAACAAAAACTTTAATTTGTAAAACTGTTGTAAAGATTTGCATGTATAAAACATGTCAAATGTTTGTTGTTTAAACTGGTGCAGATATAAAACGCAGTATTTTTCTTTGTTAGGGTGGAAAGATGTAAACTTACTGGTTGACAGTAGTTATGATTGCCGATGTGGGGAACTCGATCCGGCAGTCCGTTCTTCATCCCATAATCAGAGTGATTCAGCTGCAGAAAGACAAACTCTGTTGACATTCTGAATGACTTCGACATGAGATTCACAAGCGACAGCATTTCCCTCGGGTTTCTGACCTTGAAGCGGTGTTTGTCAACAACAAAAGGAATTGAAGATTGTTCTGCTTTGAATAACAGAAATTTGCAGCTGCTTCAGTTTTGTCTGTGTGTGTGGGTGAGGTGTGTGAAGTTTGGTCCTGTAGGGAAGGCCCAGTTGTGATGGACTTACTTTTCCACTGAACATGTACAGACAATTACGTGCCATGACCTTCATAGGGTGGGGGAGCTGTTGGGGGGAACAGGGCAACCCCGAGAATAATACGAGGTGAAAACGCTGTGTGAAGAATGTTTACATACGTTTGTTTTACAACCTGACAGATGAGAGTTTGATCCCTATAGTAGGCTCAGCACTCTAGTTCAACGACAGCAAGATATGAACCGAGCAAGAAGGAAAATGCATAGCCTCCTTGAATTATCTAATGTGATGAGGTCTCATTAGAAAAACAAGACACACTTATTAAGAAACAAAAACGTTTTATGCCAAAGACTTTGGACACTCACTGGTTGGAAACTGATGTCATCATCTTCATTGTCGGTCAAATCCAAACCCATGTTTGACCCATGGTTTTTCTTGAAACTAGACTTCCGGCTGTATGTGTAGTGAGGTTTGGGTCTGCCTGGTAATGAGCCATCCGGCCCATACTCACTCTCCCCCATCTGGAAGGGCAGCAAATGTCTCTAGCAAATACAAGCACAGGAACATTTACAAGCAAAAATTCAAAACATAAAAAAACAAAGAAAAAATATGTTGCCCTTAACAAGACTTTTACCATCGCCTGTCGCTGACACTGCCGTAAACGACACTTCTGCCTCTTTTTGTTGCTTCCTCCAAATTTGGGTTTGTCTATACAGAAATCACATGTGCCGCAGTCTTTCCTGCATAAACAGGCTGTACATTCTCCGCAGGAACGCCGCTTCCGCTTCTTATGCCACTAAAAACAAGAGTAACCAGGCAGAAATAAAAAGATAAGACTGTGCTAAGATAAGACACTACAGAGTGTTCAAACAGGCAACCATTACAATATTTTGTCAGAGGAAGAGAAATTAGGTGACACTGTATCTGCCTTATAGCTGCCTGTTTTCAGGCTGCAAGACTGAGAAACCATATCCAAAAAATGGTGGAGCCACAAGAAATGTCAAAATGGGAGGGTGCCCACAACAAATAAAATGAAAAGACAACAGACTGGGGCTTCATACTAGGCTTTCATTGGTTTTTGGCATTTTTGAACTAAAATTCAACCTCATCTGTTTGTAACAAAATTCTTTTGACAACTGTTCAGATGTACTGTAGCTTCAAAAAAAGATATGAAGCTAATTTAAAAGCGTCCTGATCCATCTCAATAATGCAGGTAGAAAATAATCTAAAGCAGGTTCAGTAGGTCCTCTGAACGGGCTCTTCTTTGTTGAAATGTATTCGTCTTGACCTTCAGCCGAACCAACAATCGTTAGATTGTCGCTTATTGATCATAGAGGGCTGAGTCATACTCGCAAAAACAGCATTGGAAGAGGGGGACATTTGGACACAAAGGCCTCCACCCGTTTAAAGTCGGGCAGTTTCTCTTCACAAAAATGGCTTCTTTTACTTCTCCCTCAAACCAACGTTCCTCCCTGTCAAGGATGAATGTATCTTTATCCTTGAAGTAGGGTCCGATGAAATCCATTTTGTTTTTTTCCCAAATTCCATTTTTCTGTTTTAGTTTTCTAAATTCCACGTTTTTCGTTTTTTTTTTCTGAAATCCACATTTTCATTACAAACATATTTGTTAACCAAAAAAGTGTATAATTATAGAGTGACAGAAAAATTATTTAACAAATTAATTCTAAATTTAATGGCTGTTATTTCATTTTCACATATAAAAGTCTTTACCAGTCTTTTTACGAAAGACACTCTTTATGTGTAAAACACAGAATCTCACATTAAAAAAGTTTCCAAAATTCGATCGGCCAAAATACCTCAGAAAGTTGCCCAAATGAGCAAATTCCGTGAGATTCCAAGGTTTGTACTGTATTTCATTTTGTTTGTTAAATTCCACAATTCCATCTGCGTTTTCTGCATCGTGGAAATCATAAGGCCCTCGGGGTTAACTTTGCGAGATTAGAGGAAAAAACTAATTTTATCATCAGCTACACGTAAGGGCGTGTTAAAAAACCAAACAACTTACATCATCATCATCGTCAGTTGACATTTCGTCTTCATCGAAGTCCGGATTGAGGTCTGCATTAAAGTCAGCATTAAGGTCCACGCTGACTGAGAAGTTCTCTGTGTCACTGTTTTTAAAACTTGGGTGCTGTGCGGTGGAAAGCAGTTTTACATTCTTTAAAATGTTTCCGTTTTGAAAGTCATAAAAACAATGTTGTGTTAACATTACGAAACTTGTTACCTGGGAGTCTGTGATTTCATTCTGTAAAATGAAAATCAAACATTAGGAAGCAAATTAAATTAAAGTCCAATATAGAGCCGCTGAATTCATTACCTGAAAGCTTGAGTTGTCGTCGTACGTTTCCGGACTGTCATCGTAAGGCATCTGACTCGTGAACCTGCTTTCAGGGTTCTGATGAAACAAACCAGAAGAAAAACAGCTACAGATGTGAAGGTAATATCATCGATATACACTGCCTGGCCAAAAAAAAGTTGCCACCAAAAAATGGTCACACTCTCTAATATTTTGTTGGACCGCCTTTAGCTTTGATTACAGCCCG
>JAVKLF010000110.1:18200574-18215833 GCA_034783495.1 Millerichthys robustus | reverse complement strand
GACCACAGGATGTGTCTTTTGCCATGGTTGTTTAAGAAATGAGGAGTTACTCATTGCATCAGCTGGGATTAAATAATTTGTTGCCAGCTGAAAGATAATCGCCTATGCAGTACTTATCCAATAGGAGGCTTATACCTATTTGCTCAGTTAAATCCAGGTGGCGACTTTTATTTTGGCCAGGCAGTGTATATTTACAAATAAAAGCAGCGAGCAGCCACCTGCTCACCTTACGAATGGGACATATGCATCTGCGTTTCCGGCACAGACGCTTCTTGGCTTCGGGGCTCTGCAGCCCGTGTTTGCAGTTGGCACACTGCCCACAGTCTACGGAGTTGTGACATCCCACACACTGACCACAAGGAATCCACTACCAGTTCCACAAACGGAAACAAAAACACTGTTTTATTTCTGTGAGAATATCTGTGAGCCTATTAGAATTTATAAACACGGTGAAACATTACCCCAGTCTTAATGCGCAGAATTTGAAAGCATGCTGAATGTTTGCATAGACTCTGATAGCTAAATGCAGCAGTGTAAAGCTGCAGCTAGTCGACAAATAATGTTTACCTTTCTGAAACGGATCATCGGATGAACTTTTGGCTTCGACAATGCTGGAATAAAATAAACACAAACAACTGAGATGAACAAGTATTGTTTCAATACGTCTTGTTCCTTGGTTTTAAACATCATATGCAGTTTGCCTAAATGTCAGAGCTCTGCTCACTCGTACCCCAGCAGGTGGGACAGCAGGGTCGTTTTCTTTGTTTGTCGTACCATGTACCTGTAAACGAACTGCCACATCTGGAACAATCCCTGCAGAGAGACAAGGCCGTCATTAGTCTGTGTGTATACAACAACATGCCAGGGTAGTGAAGGGTTAAAAAAAAAAACAGGTAAACTGAAGTAATAACAGGCTTACAGAATGCTGTCTTCCGATCCGAACTCGCCCTTTACTGATGGCAGAGGGAGCATCCGAGACGACGACGGGGGAGGTAGCCTTATTTTTTCCTCGGTCAGGGGATCGTCAGCATTAGGGCCCTGCTGGTTCGTTCCTGTCGAGATGTTCGTGTAAACATTCGTTTGGTTCTGCTGGACATTTTTGGGCCCAGTGTTTGGGGTGAGCCTGTGGTAGGAGTCAGGAGTCTCAGCCCCATCTCCTCTCTCCATCCAGCTGGACTCAGAGGAGGAACGCTCCCGAAACTTTCTCTAAGGGTCGAGAGGGACAATGTTAGTCTTCCCCACCCCGACACTACGTGCTACAGGTTATAAATAATAACAAAGCTCCAGAGTGCGATTCGTTTGAATCGCGTAGCTGAAAGTCTCAACTAATATCTTTTCCTTTGGTTGCACTGGTGCTCCTGACATTTCACCTGAATTTTATAAGTGTTGTTTTTTTCTGCTCAGGAAAGAACCAGCATTCAGAAAAGGTAGACAAGAGGGGAATTTTCACCTCATCCTCCTGACAGAAATGTGTTTGAAATTGCATCTTATTGTAATACAACCTGAGCAAAACCCACACTAAAGCTTTTATATTTTTAATCTTTTTAACTTTATTTGAGCACAAGGTCCCATGAGATTAACATCTAGTATTCAAGGATAACCTGGTCAACACGGCACGCAGTTACAAAATTATGAGCTAAAAATTACAATTAGTATGAAAATACTGTACATAATTTAAAAATAGTCAATATCAACATAGAAAAAGTACAAATTCCAGCTGAAGAACAGCAGTTGCACTCTTCAGTTACAGACTTTATCAAAGTTTTAAACTCGTCCTAACAGACAAAGTTACAAAATGCCGAGCCAGTATGAAGATAAGAAGAAAGACTGAGAGTTTCCTTGTCATTAGAAACTCTGTACTGCCTGTATTTATCCTGGGCCCTGGCCTTGAGCACACACCATCAGTGCATCTGTTTGTTTCACTGTTCCAGGTAATAAATCCAACCCTGGCCAAGTGCAACTAACTGCCAACTGGGCACAAAAAGGTCAAAATATTTGTATTTCAGAAACAGACTGTGGTCAAACAAGCCAACTCTTAGAAATGCAGTTAAATCAGCCAACACTCAGCTAAAATTAAGCTGCTGTAAAAAAAAAGGCATAATAAACCACTCTGATCGTTATTTTTTCCCATTTTGCTCTAGGAAATGGCACAAGGTAACAAATGCATGTATATAAAATAAAACTTTTTTCTTATTTGTAAAAAGTCTCCAGATTTCCTGTAAACTTTTGGATAAAATTAAAAGAAAATTCTGTTTGAATTCCAGCATAATGGGAAAAATAATAATTACAGATCTCAAAAGGTGACAAAATGTACATTAGATGCTAATGCCTGTGTCGTTTGTGTTTTCGACAGCTTTGTCAAACACTTTAAACATCACCTCTTCATATGTTTTTTTTAAAGAAGTTTTTTGTATATCTATATTTGTGATACAATTCCAGTAAAGAGAAACATTTACCTTCAGCTTTATTCCTGTTAAAATCATTTACATGACTGTTACTATGTTCAGAAAATGACAAAAATGTCACCTTAAAAAAAGTAATATTATGGTAAAACAATTTTTTTATGCTGTATTTAAATTTTGTGGCACTCTGGTGCAACAAGTTAATGTGTAGCTCCGGCTGAAAAGTGGGTAATACCTTTATTCTGTTTCGAACTCTTGTGGGTGGGGCTTCTCCGTCAAAAAACTTGCCCGTCTTATAATCAAAACTGGTCAAGTCAAGATGTCCCTGGAGCACCGTGGCCAGTTCTACTCTGCTTCTCACTCGTTCACCGTGCGGACTGGGAAGGAGAACAAATCAAACCGCTAAAATTATATCTGCAATTATTTCTACTGAGACTGAATCTGCTGGCTATTCTTTTTTTGATAAATTCAGTGCCAATAACGAATAAATGCTAAAAACAATGCTATTCACAACTTAAGTGATTTCTCAGTTATGTCACACCCACAGCTTAGCTACTAAGAACCTTTAACAGCAATAAAAATAAGACTTTAAAAAAATGAAAATTCTAAATTAAACAACTTAAGGTAGATAATATGCTGAACTGAAATGTACAAGTTTTGTTTGTTTGTTTGTTTTTACCCGAGATAATACACATCTTTCTGGCCAATGCTTGAACCAGAGCGTCGAACCACTTCTTTGCGTTTCCAACCTTCTCCGAGTACTGGACAGTCGTCCCATCCTTCGTCACGATGCGATCGCTTACGTCGATACCTTTGAACCCTCAAAAATAAATGCAAAAAAAAAGACGAAGAAGAAGAAATAAACAAACATCTTCCAGTCACTCCAAACTGTCTGCATAATCATGGGAACAAAAATTGTTCTGGTTCTAAAATTATTCTAGTTTGTCCAAAAACTGTCCACCCCCACCCCCTGAAACCCACACAACAGACTACTCTACATCATTATTTAACAAAAACTAGATAAAAAGGTTCTGCAGTAGTGTTTTTGCAGTTTGCTGTGAAGCTTACAGGTGTGCGTTAGCACCAACCCCTCCCCCATGTTTTACGCGTACTGATGTGATCAGACAGTGGTATTCAAGGCTGGAGTTCAACTCTAGTCTTTTTCGGTTCCTCACACTTGCTTGACGTATACACAGATTTATAAATTAGTTTCATTTTTAGTGAAACGTCCACAACATGTAATGTTGTCGGGTGTGAGGATCACTTCAGAGCACAGATAGATTAAAAAAACACGGTTTACACTGAGTGTATTTCAATTCACCAGAAGAAAGCATGAATGTATCTAGACCAAAGTGCATTGCAAAATACTGACTTAAAGTGTGCACAAACTGTTAAAAGGCCAATAGAGCCACCATTAGCAGCAATAACTTGAAGTAGTGCAAGGTACCCAAAACAAGTCCAAACTTGTTAAAAGCATACTGAATGTGCCTTCCACCATTGTGCTTCAGTTAGTATGAGATGTCTGTGTCGATATGATGGGCTGTGGGTTGTAGATAAATATCTCCACTTTGGTCTTAACTGTAAAAAAGACCGTTCCATAAGTCTTGTGGCTCATTCACATAGAGCTTTGCAAACAAAAGTTGTGCTGCCGTGCGGTCTCAAAAGTTCTACTTGTAAATAATGCTTAGTACTGTAGAATGATGGACATCAAATTGTTTAGAAGTGGTTTTTATCTCCTCACGAACTCTTCTAAAAATCACTGCTGATGTCCAAAAGCTTAACATCCTGTTTTTGTACTGCTTTGTTCATTCTGCTACTTTCTCTCCTACATTCTATTCACAAATACAAGCTTTCCATTTTGGCTTTGTTTTTGTTGAACAAGCAATGACACATTGGAAACTGTTGTGTTTTTGCACACTCAATGTTAATTGTGAATCTTTTCAAAACCTGATCAAAATCAGATATTTTCTATTGTGTCCTGTTATGTAAAACCCCAACACTGAAAGGTGGGACTTTCTTTCTCTTATGATATATAATGTATCTTAAAATACACTCTATGTTGAGTCCAAACAGAAAACTGGATTAGAACTTTAGATTGTACAGTACTTAGTTACAACCAGAGCTTTTATCCTGTGCATAAATATTCAAAATCCAGTTTGAAGATCATTCTTAAAGAGATAAGAAAAATAGGGTAAATAAGTTACTGATTTGAAGAAAAGCAATATGTTAAAAAAAAACAGCAGTGTGATACAAGAAGCGAGGGTAGTCAACCTACATATATATCTTTTTTATGGCTCTCTCACTCCCTGCAACACTCTCGGTTTCTCCTGCCAGGCTTCCATCGTCTGGGTCATCATCATCTTCAAGTGGCTCAAACCAGTCCATCGCTGGTTCACCAGCAGTCGATTTAACTTCATCTTTGATCTCCATTTCTGAGGGGGTGTCTTCCACAGGGTTTGGACATAACCTGTGTCTCTCTTTTGGGCCATTTAAGGGTGCTGGTGGTTTCCCTGCTGTCTCCTGAGTCTCTTTAGTGTTTAGTTCAGAATTGTCTTCCACCCCTGGAACACTGCCAAGGGGTGGTTGCTTCTTAACTCCTTCGTTCATTTGTGCACCAATATAGCCCTACAGGTGGACCAGAGTGTCCTTGACTCCCTGCAGAGAGAGCTGATACTTTCTACAGCTGGGCATGCATCCCATTTAGTCTGGCGTGTTGGTTTGATCCCGGCCTCCTGAGGTCTGGGGGACGTTTGAACCTTCAGAATGCTGTCAGCTGTTCAGTTCTTACAACAAAACCTGAGGAAACAAAAGAAGAAGGCACGCATTAACAAAGACGAAGTACTGCTTATGCTCATGTACTTTCTGCCTGACTCTATAACGTGGGAGGCAGCAAAATAAAGCTCCAGTTTCATGGTTTATTAGCCAGCATAGGAATGTTAGCCATTGTTAGCCACTGAAACGAACGTTTGCGACACCGGCAACCTTCGTTAAGCAAAAATAATAGTTTTCGAGTCTGCCTAACCAACGCAATTACGTTAAACACCCTTACATTAGCGACACACAACATAACACTGTATGAAAATGAGGACAGAGTATTTACTTGTAACAGGAATGACGTTAGCCGCCGTTAGCTTTAGCGCCTTCACTGGTGGATTTCTGCACCGAAAGGTAAAAATGATTACTGAGCTAGGAGGAGCTGTTTTGCCGACACTGCACTACAAACATTATTTTACCTTCGTGGCTCTACAAAATAAAACACACGCCTGTTTGGTTTCTATGTTTTAGACATTTGTCTCCCTGTTTTCATATTAGCAGATCCCTTTCACTTTACGAAGCAGGGATGGACCTCTACCATTCATCTACCAACGAAAATCGATTTGGGATCAAAGAGGGCTGAGCACTCAAGACAAACACCGCCATGAAGAATCCCCTTTATTTGCGTTCAAATGACGTTAAAGATAAGTATTGTTAGTTCAATCGCTCTATACTACTTTTGAAAATATTTCTAAGCACATCTTAGATGTTTACAATTATTTATGTCAATAAGTCTTAAATTTATTTTTCCACAGAAATGCCCTGGTTAAATAATTTTTAAAAATGAATGAAAACATCCAATTGTCATTGATTGTGAGGTTAGTAAAATGTATTTTACATTTAAAGTCAAAGTAGATAAAGAAACTAGTTTGTTTACTGCTGTGGAAATCTGATTTTAACAGAATAATTTTGGACAATAAGCAGTTTTTAAAGTTTTGTTATGTTTATAAAGGGAACAGAATTAAACCGCCTGTTTCCCAGTCTTTAGAGTCCATGCAAAGTTTGGGTTGAATAATATTTTGGTTTCCAAGCAAAGGTTAAACAAAGATGGAGGGAAAGAAATTCTACATCGACAAAATCCTCTGTCTATCTTCTTGAACAGAACAGATGTTACAGGGTTGAGTCTAGTAACTAGTTATAACAAAAACAATTAGAATTGAAACGTATTTGTGTTGGAACCTGATTTAATGTTTGAATTACCTCTACATGTTCTGCAGCAACCTGTTCACCACTTTTTAATTCGGGTCAGGTGTGTTGGAGCAGAGGATCATTTAGAACATGCAGGATAGTGGTTGTTAAGAACCAGGATTGGACACCCTACTGTACATTTCCATTTCAGTTAAAAGCTCAGATCATCCAGTACGAAGATGACAGGGCGGGACTCCTCTTGTCCCGTCTAGAGGTCCTTTGAGTTGCGTTCACGGTGCTGTGCTCTTGACGTTTAATTTTCCGCGGTGGTAAATAAAGCAGAGCTTGCATGAAAGCTTTACCAACTCTCACGGAAACTCTGGAATGACATTTCTCCTGTTCTTTTCCTTAATAAACTGGTCTAAACAGATCTGACGAGCAGGAAATTTATAGGTTACAGTTGGATTACAAGCATAAACTGTTGTGTACTGTTTAAAGTAAGTTTATTTGATCAAAAACATAGCTGATTTGCAAAACAAAAATACAATTTAAAAAATCCAAATACACAGTATTAACAGTAATAAACAGTAAGTAGACAATTGTCAAAAAGACACAGTGTAGTAAATTACTCATCACTGATACAAAGACCTTCTGTAGCAAGTTGAAGGTGTTTATTCAGAAAACCTGTTTAAAATAATGGCAGTAGTTCTTTGTTTACAGCAATTAGGGAAATTTTTATTTATATATATTAATTGTCATACACAAACTTTAAATTTACCTTATTTGAAAATTAATTTCCATCAAAGGAGTAATTTTTTATCTAAAGGTTGACATCCGGATCAACAAAGTCTTAAATTATGTACATTGAGATTCAGATCCAAAAGCAGTGGCGGACCTGGCTGACTACCTATCCTTGTTGCCACGGAGATCAGTCGTCAGAGGGTCATGTTGAATGGTTTGATGCAACATGAGAGCGAGCAGACCGGCTCTGTTGGTCATAGCGGTTCTGACGTTACGTTCTTGCTCAAAAAGCTCGTCCAGCTTGTACCACTGTGTGAAAACAAATGTTTGATGTTATTTAGTAGATCTGTGTGGATGAAACCAGAGAGAGAGCTTATAACCCATTAGGACCTGATGCAAATTTTAGGTAAATACGTTGCCATGACTATAGGCTGAGCTAAACAAATGTGGTAGCTTTTATACAAATTTCATGAGCTGGAGACTTTTTAATTTCAGTGTTCCAACTTACCACTCGGACTCGCTCCAAGTCCACCTCAGCTCTACGAAGTTTCTCCCAGTTGTAATGTTTGTTGCACTTCCGTTTGGAAACTCGACAATAGTCTCCTGTCAGCTCAAACACATTCTTCACTAGAGGACATCCACACACCTCATCTACCGGGACCTGGACACCAAAACAGGAGCGACTGTTAGAAACAAAAACATGAGACAGAAGCAACAGAATTGCTGCTGGAAATTTTGATCACCGACCTTTGGATCTCTGGAATGTTCTGGACACAAAACCTGAAGCCTTTTGCAATATGTTTTGCTTTGGGGGTTGTACACGTCACAGAAAAGTCTTGTGGCGCTGCAAGGTGAAAAATTGTAATAAAGCACCAAACTATTAAAAGAAATCTGGTATTTTTGTCCTTCCAATTTGTAATGTTTTTTTCTTACCCCTCTATTCTTGTCGGATACATGGAACCAAAGGATGTCTGACTCTCATACTGGTAACATAATAATAAACGAGTGAAGTATTTTAGATACATTAAGAGTTTTTGTTTGTATTACGATTATTGATTAGCAAAAAAAGACAGTGCTCACCTTAGCATAGCATCTCTCCATGTGTCTCAGTGCCACCTTTGGATTGATAGGATGACCGCACGACACACAGAATATCTGCAGATCTGTGTCCTCGCTGTCTCCTTCATTCACCTGCAATTTAAATCAGTGTCATTACTCCCACTCTGGGTCTGAAAAGGTGCGGTGAATGCAGAAGGAAGTGTTTTGGAACTAGGCTTGGGAGGTATGATGGTATTGTGGTATAGTGTACCCTCGCTATAACGCGCTTAACCTTTCCTGTCTCAAGGATTTTTTTAGTGCAGTTTTTTTATGCTTTTTGTTACAGTGTATGAACGCACAGTGTGTTCTGCGTCCTGAACTGAAAACACATTACAATACAGTTCTCTATTAAAATCGAAGGTAGCATGTCTGTTCATAAGAATATTCTTGCCCAGAAGAAAACAGAACGCCAACAACTACCCATAACTATGTCCTTCTCTCAGAAACACACCTGTACCGCGGCTACAGCGGAGCAGAGCATGAAGACACACATCAGAAATACGCGCAAGTCACAATGTGTCCAACTGCGTAGGTTGATTATTAAAATGATTATTTTACAGTAGTTCTAAAAACTATCAGTTATTTGTAAGAAAACATTTCTATTTTTATTTCTTAAACAAATGCTTGGGACTGAAAACAGGTTTTGATCTTTGGGTACAAAAAAATTTTTGCCTATCGCATGTTCTTTTTGGAAAGTAACCCCGCGGTAAGCAAGGGTTCAATGTACTTCGGTACTGAAATATGGTGACGGATTCCACAGCTATTCAGTCATGAGTCATAAGTCATAAGTGTCTCTTGGCCAGAGACTGAACCCCCACTGATGTGTGTTTGAGTGGGATATAAAGCACTGACTAGACTCTATAGAATGATTTATCTAGATTAGCTCTGAAGAGAGACCTAGTAGAATGCTGTGTGAATGGGTAAATGAGGGCACAGATTGTAATGTGAAGCGCTTAGAAAGGTGCTATATAAATAGAATCCATTTACCATTTATATTAACCCTCTGGAGCCTAGTCGCAAGACCTATTTAAATTGCTCTAGCCAGAAAGGATATGCCTTCTCTGAGACTCAATTTGTGTCAAAAGTAGAGACTTCAAACTATACAGCAGTTTTCTAAAGCTGGAGTAATGATAAATAAAATGAGCAACTTTTTTTTTCTGAACATGACTGTCCTATTTGATGCATGTTGCAGCAGCGGGAAGAAGGAAACATGATAGTCTCACGAAAAGAACAGCTCAATCCGACGTCAGTCACATCCTTCTCTTGCGCCCCAAAACATACACCCCTCAACTTCTTTTCTGACCAAGACCCAAAGTTATTTGACAAGTGCCAAAAACCCCCAAAACAAAACAAAACAAAAAAAAACGGCGAAAGTTGAATGAAGCTTGGTGTCGATGGAGAGACTGTGAGAGCGGGAGAAAGTAACTCTACATGCCACAGACCATACACCCCTCATGCCCCACCCTTCTCCGCCTTGCCCCGGTACCCGGACCATCTACCACGGTATTATCTAAAGATAATAGGTCAGTATGAAAAAGATCAATACAGCCCAACCCTATTTAGAACCAAAGCACCTAACCTCCTCGTCCTGCTGAACAGCCTGCTGTTTGGCCTTGGCAATGATTCCCTCCAGCTCGTGGAAGCGTCGCTCCATCTCAGTGAGACGGTGGCGGGCGTTCTGCTGCTCCCGGCGGATGCGCTCCAGCTGCTTCTTACCGTGCTCCTCGGCGATGCACGGGCTCTGCTGCCACTGCTGGATGCGCTGAGGGAGGATCTCATAGATACGGCTGTTGATCAAAAAAGCCCAAATGAGTGTACTGTTTCTGACCGTGTCTTATTACACTACTACTTTTTTTTTTTTTTACCTCAGGTGGATCTATAAAAATATTCCAAGCTTGGAGCTCTTACTTTGCTGCTAACTTCATGCCACAGTCCTCAGAACAGTATTTGGAGTTGAGTCTTGATGCATTCACACAGTTTGGTCCGAGACACTGACGCTTCCCCCCGCTGTCTCGAAAATCCCCCCTCTCACTATGTCGGTTTCTGTCTTTGTGCTTCTGCTTCTGCTTATGGCGACGAGACTCTTTCTAAACCATAAAGACAACAATGATCAGACAGGACGTTATCATACATCCTGTTAAAATCTGTCAATACTAGAAACAACCTCCCAATTTAGCTTAAAGGAATAACTTACTTTTTTGTCAAACTTCTTTTCCCGTCTCTTGACGTGCTTCACCTTTATAGCTTTCTTACGCATGACGGGACTGAAAGCAAGCTCATCGTCGTCGTCACTAGCCCACAGCTGTGTGAGAAAACGCTGTGTATAACTTGCTGATCAAACGTTCGACTGAAAGCGTGCAGCTTTTTAAGATTCACTGTAGTTTTGGTTTACCATGCTGGTGTTAAATCCTGCCGCCTTGTACTGATGGTAGAGATCCACCTCGCTGTCGTAGTCCTCTGAGTACCGCCTCCGTCGGTGGTGGGAATTGGCCCTCCTTTCACGCAAAAATAGTTCCTCTTCCTTCACTCGCAGCATTTTCTGTTCAAAAATGTGTAACTAGTTATTGTCTACAGTGAAGTGCGAAAATAAATCTTAGTTCTGGCTCTTTTTATTTTGTAGTTCTGAACTGGTCCATTAAAAAGATACTACAAACACAGTGAAATGTTTCATATTATAAAACAACTAAGACAGACTTACTCTGGCTCGAACCACACACTGCCTGAACCGACATTTCTGTCGGATTTTGTTTGGTCCTCCAAACTTCTTCATGTCCTTGCAGAAGTCACACTGGGCGCAGTCCTCAGTCCTTCTGCAGGGCTCACATTCCCCACACATACGAACCGAACGCTTAACCTGCAAAAACAAATAATAATTGCAAAATAGGCTACAACATTCCAACAAGTTTTTGAGTATTCATATTAGTCTGTAAGCAAGTTTTTTCTTCAATTCTTTTAATAATCATTCTCACTTTAGATCCACGCCGCCGTTCACTTCTATAGTCCGGAGTGCTCGGGGTGCTGTACTGTACTTCTCCTTTGTCAGACTCACTTTCCTTTTCACGATTTTTCTTTGATCTATATTTTACTTCTAAAGTTGGGTTTACGTCTGCATATCCATCCCCAACCAAAGACAAACAAACAAAAATGTTAAATAACACAATCACAAATGAGCAACGACTGCAGTAAAAGAAAAGTTCTTGCTCACCTCTGCAGCTCATGCAGTACCACTCCTGAATGGCTTTTGCCATCTTCTCAGTGATATTGATGCAGTGCCCGTGGAACCACTCATTGCAGTTGTCACAGCCGCTGGCAGAGAGAAAAAAAGGATTCATTTATGAGCAACGCTTGACATGTGCTTCACATCAAACAAATTGAAACTCCGGCAGTGGTTGGAAACTAACATCATGAAGCAGTTGATATCAGGTTTACGACAAATGCAGTAAATTGGAGCATTCTCCCCCTCCACGCTGCTGGTCTCAGGTCCAGGTGCACGTTCAACGTCAGACATTTCACTGTCCTAAATAGTACAAAATAAATACAAATCTACATCAAAACAGATAGTGTAATACTTGTAACACAGAATGGTCTACTGTTTTACACAACCTATTACTTAGTGGGACTACTTCTAATTTGATTACTGCTCTGAATTTCTCAATAATTTTGTTTTTCTTGTGAGTGAGTCAATTCCTTTGGCATATACTACTTAATCAGCTGAAATCAGGTGTACAATTCTTACACATTTAGACCTTCTGACAGTTTCTCTGAACATAACACTGACATTGTTAATATGTTACACTCAGTGAAACCGTGGCTTTGCTAAATGATTTTGTATAAACCTATTTCATGATATGATCCATATGAAACAACTTTAATCAACTTGATTAAGGCAGCATGTCCAGATCAACAAACACCTTTGTTTATTTGGCGCTTTATCATGCGATTACTGCCACATCACGAGCAGAGTTCACTTACTACTGTTTTACAGATTTGCAGTGTTTGAAAAAAGTAATAGTTTGCTGTAGAAACATAATAATTCTTGAGCTGGCCAGCAAGAAACAAACTGTAACTCCAGAGCTTTTGTTTACATAAAAACTGACAAGGTATGCGCTAAAGTTAGCTTGCGTTAGTTAAATTCACATAAACATTAAGAGCTTGTTGGCTAACTCCGTTAATTTTTCCGATAAAATAAGCGATTTTCAACTTTTAAAAGTGTCTTTAATTGAGTAATCAACAGGAAGTCGTAGTTTTTGTAACTACAAAGAAAAAAACGGTAACTTAGCCAAGCATGCTAATGCTAAATGGCACGGCTAAATGTACAAGGTGTTTCAAAATCACAAGCTTAGTACAAATGAAAACATTTTTTGAATACTAACCATTTTTTTCAAATCGTACGACTTTGATTTCCCCCTAAAGATGCCGATGGCAGAAATACAACTAATATACGAAGCAGAAGACCTGTGGCTCCTTAGCTAGCATTATGCTAATCTTTATACCGGATATCAATTCGTGAAGAATCGGCTGCCTTCTTCTACGGTGTCAAATTAGAAACCAATCTACACTACTGCCACCTTATGGAAAATATTTTACATTATATTTTATAGAGCATTTTGTTTTGTGTAAGATAACTGACGTTATTTTTTATCCACACATTGTCAAACTTACATTGTTTATACAATCTTATACACACCCACTTTGTTTAAATGACACTATCCATATTGCATCTCCATCACATGCTTTATGACCAAGTAAGCTTCTGACATTTTCGGTGGATAGTCATAGCATTGGAAGAAAATTTTTTTAAATATATATATCCAAGTCTCAACAATCTACTACATTTGAGGTTAAGTACAAGAATTTAAGGTAGTCATTTTTCATTATTCTGCTTATTATGGGAATATATAGCATATTACTATTATCCCCATGCTTGACAGTTGTTTCTGTAATATGCACAGCAAAAACAAGACATGTTGGGGTTAAACAGCTTGGTTGATTAAAGCTGAGCAAATAGACTTTAAAAGACATGGAATTGCTTTTATATCTTTCATATTCATTAAAATAATTTCAAATTTTACCTAAAGTGAACTGTAAGCCAGTGAAGGGAAGTCAAAAAACTCATTAGGAATAGGAGCAAGTGTTTGTGGATGTGATCTTCAAGGCCTTCAATAATCCTCATGAATCTTAAAGCATGTTTGAGTGGAAGACAACAAGTCTGTGTGTTTCTCTGATAGAAGACTTTCTAAGAAACGCAACACAGAAACACAGGAATCAGCAAAAACTCTGAATCCAGGATAAAGCGGTTCGGTGAATGTGGCATTGAAGGTGTGCAGGTGGATCAGTGACTCAGAGGAGACTGTAGAAGGATAGAACACCAGCAGGACAGTCAACAGAAACTGCTACTTTATTAGAGACAGAGGAAGAAGAGATGAACGTCGCTCTGTCATTGTGACAGACATCAGAACAGATTAGACTCCAGGACTGATCATTTCTTCCAAACTCACAGTCTTCGCCACCTCCTCTCCTGCTTATTCCTCTGTAACTGACTGGTATAAAAACGTCTCGTCTCCACTTCACCTCCCAGTAACAGCGACCAGTCAGACCATCTCTACACAGCAGCTGAGGACAGTAACCATGAAATCTGTCTAGATGATCAGGATACGACTGCTCCTCCTCTGCACGTGTTACCTTCCTGTTGTTGTCAGACAGTTGGAGGTCTCGGCTCACTGTGTTCGTGTCGATTGTGAGCTGGAGGGAATCTGATGGAGAGAACAAACACAATGCAGCTGCAGAGTTATTGATCCATCATCTGATCATTCTTTGATGAATGAGTAATGTGACGGACTGAAGATGGTTGAATGGGTTGTCATGAATAAAATGAAGACCTGACTTACACCTCTATGGTCCTGATTTCAAGAACTGTACACCAGCAGGGTCCACTCTGGGGAAAAAAAGGGGTGGGGAGAGACCATCCAGTGTCTTTCAGAAGTAAACATGGACATATGGTTCTCATACACAGATTGTTCTGCACTGATAAGTGTACAGTCCAATATTTGGATCTATTCATTTCTAAGGAACATCTCTAAAGTCCTGTTCTGTCATCATCCTGTGGTTCTCTGCCCTGCTGTATTTGTAAAGCTTATTTCAAATGATCCTACATAGTCCTAACAGTCACAATCCTGGGGTTTTGTGTTTATTTGGTAGGTTAACTTTATTCTTATTTGTTGTACTGTTACGTTTGTTTTATTTAAATATTTTATTGTGTTTCAACATGTTTTCTGGTACTTCTTTTTACTGAACATTTCCTTAAACAGTTACAGCAGAGAGGTATCAACATTTACATTTGTTCTGTATCAATGCTCATTTTAGCTAGTTATTAAGGTGGTATCATCCTGGTTTTTATAAGCACTCCATTTTTCCCAATTATCAACAAACTTGTCCTCTTGCAGCCTCAGTTTATATGCGAGTTTTTCCATCACATAAATCTCCTCCACAATGCACATCCACCGCTCCATAGTTGGTGGTTCCTCTTTGTAACATAATCTTGTGACAGCTTTCTTAGTTGCAGAAAGCAAGATTTTTAACAGATATTCATCTTCTTTTTGAATAATGTCTTGTGTAAGACACCCCAAATAGAGTGTCTTACATGATCTGGGTATTCCATATCTGAGTATGTTTTTCAAAATAACACAAATGTTATCCCAGTACCCAATCAACCTTAGGCAGGACCAAAATATGTAGGTATGGCCTACATCCATCTGACCGCATTAGTTTGTTGCTACAATCTGTGTTTTTTCAACATTAATTTTGTATCCAGAGAATTTTCCAAATTCCTCCAGAAGTCTCGTCTTTAAAAGGCTCTCATTTGGATCAGCAAACAGGCTTAAATCGGAGGCAACTGGACTTTGATCAATTCTTGTTAGAAGACAGACGTTTCGACACCCATCCAGGAGTCTTTGTCAGTTCTGGTAGCTCGCACTGAGCAACAAACAGTTGGTGAAGTTTTGTTTTTAAGGACATGGAGGTCCAGCCTCCTGAGCACATTCTAATTCAGATGCAGATTAGTGACCCAACCTGTTGCT
>JAVKLF010000110.1:18176997-18188468 GCA_034783495.1 Millerichthys robustus | reverse complement strand
GAGGTGCAGGTGGACTGCTGAGTCTTGCCCCGAGCTGCTAGCCCTCCTGTGCTGTGCCATGCGTTTATGTAGCTTTTTGTTTTGTTTCTCCAATGTAGGAGTCCTCGCAGTCCTCACTGCATTGGACGAATTACTCCGAAGTACCCTGGAAGTAACTCTTGGTCTCAAAAAGGCTGGCGATCCCTGCTCTAAATGTTTCACGTTTTATGTATTTTTCAGAATCAGATATCATGTTGTAAGAACATTACATATAAAAATGACTATTGAGGTTTCTTTACAAAGTGATTGCTTATTTTTATAATGTGCTCAAACATTTTTTTTTACTAAAGCTAGTTGTTTTATCCATCTGTCCATCCATCATCTTTCCCCCCTTGCCCTTTTGTGTTGTGGGGGTTGCGGGTGCCCATGTCCAGCTCTTACAGTCCGAGAGGGAGGGACAATCTGAACAGGTCCATCACAGGGACACAGAGACAAATGAGACAAGCAACCACTCATGCTCTCATTTGTACCTAGGGACAATTTAGAGTTACTAATTAACATAATATGCACATTTTTGGTTTGTGGGGGAAACAGGGGACCCCTCAAATAAAATTTTTTTAAAAATGCATGTATTTTGTCTCCATCTGTCACTGTGATAAACTTGAAACTGTCCAGGTTGACCACTGCCTCTCACACAGTGACTGCTGCCCAGGAGCTAAAAAGTTTTCACAGGTTCATTTAGATTTAGCTCACCTCTCTGCAGCAGAAGGTCACCCTGACTCAAAATTTAAAAGAAAGTCATTCAACCCGTCGCTTATGAGGGACACAGAGGTTCCCTTCTCTCTGTTCTCACACTGATCCATGATGCTGATTTCACTGCCAGTGGTAGCTCACACTTGTCTTCATAGGAATCACAAATCATTTGTCTGAACACCAACTTTGATCATTTTTTATATTGCTGCAGCTCTAAAAATGTGCTTCACTGTTTGTCTCATCTTTGTCAGCTGAATACAGTAAAGTATTAGCTGCTGTACTTCATCAATCAATAGGTTGAGTCATGGAGCTGCAGCCTGGCACACACACTTCCTTTCACTGACACACCAATATGGACGTTTCACTCATGTCTACCTAAGACATCACCTGAGATTAATGGTTTAGTTTGTTTTTTCAGGAATCTACTAAAAATATCTTTGATGCCATCTTGGAATACATTTTAGCCAAAAATATTTTGGAAATATTCCCATGCAGCAGCTGCTTTTTGATTCCAACAAGATTTTTACCAATCTTAATTCTAGTCTGTTGTTTTTATTATTGTTGTTTGTTTAATGTAGCCATTAACAGATTTTATTATGTTTTTTAATACAGTTTTCTTGGCAAATAGGAGCATGTTTGGAGCATAAGAAACACCTGCTTAAATTAATTTGTACTATTAACAACAGTTTCCTGTAGCCCCTAAAGGAGAAGTTTAGTCCACATTTAGTAAAGAACATTGCACAGAGAAGTGAATCCAAAGTGACGTCCGTAACGACTCTATGAGGAAGCAAGAGGGTTCTGAGTTGGACGTGTAGCTTTTAAATTAACTAAAAAATTAAACAGGACAACAGTAAAAAAATATATATATATATATATATATTGAAATGAATTGGACAGGAAGAGCAGCAAGTTCCCTCAATCCTGAGGTGACAGTTACTCTTTCTTGAAGTTTTCACACAATGACAGATTTACTGAAACACTTTTGAAGACATAATGATTGTTTTTATTAATCATTATAAAAGCGCTGAACAATGGTTTATCACCAACCAACACACTCCCTAAGTATTATATTACCACACCTGTGTGCTGCAGAGCAACAAACTGATAAAACCTCCTGCTTTGATGGATGAACTGATGAGCAGGTAAAAAGTACATTTGACTGTCTTATGAGATTTTAGATTTATAAAGTTAAAAATAAAATACATACTTTGCCAAAAACTTAATTTGAATCTGTCTGTAAGCTAAAAACTTTGGGGTTGTTTTTGTCATTTTTCTGACAAACTTTTAAAAAGGGTCCCATAAGTGACGATAAGGAAGACAGTCCCTATTGAACTGCATAACCAGAGTGTGTGTGTGTGTGTGTGTGTGTGTGTGTGTGTGTGTGTGTGTGTGAGTGAGCGATGGGTGCAGACAAACAGAGAAGCAGTTTGATGAAGTCACATCTCCACTGTTCACAGAATGATACGTCTGTAACCCAAGTTACATCCTGAATTTTCTGCTCATAAATCATGAGATGAAACGTAAGTACAGATTATTTCCTACAAAAATCTAATATCATTACATTACAGTTTCCTTATGTATTGCTACATTGTAGCAGTATTTTTATGTTGCATGCATGTATGTTTAATTATTAATCACATTAAATATACGGTATGTAAAAAGTACAATTTAAAACAAATAGGGATGGTTAGAGATAAAGAAATCACCCGATTTAAAGATGACCTAATTTTGTTTTTTATTAATTTGGCATGAATATTACAGCAAGCTAATCAACAATAATAAAAATAATATTTTACTTATTTTTAAGCTTCTTTTGATGTCCTTTTTAATCTAATAAAAGATTAGATTAAATTTATTTACTAAACTATCTTACTATTTCTACTAAAGTGAAAACCCAATGCAAATAAAAAACAACAACACAATCTGTCACATCAGGTAAATATTACTTCCGAACATGAATCATTAATGACAGTAAAATCTGTATCTTGCTCTCAAACAGCTGTCAGGATGTCAGTGCTCTACGTTTCAGCCACTTTATAAACGTTGCCAAAATGCAGATGAATAATTAATTTACCTCAGCGCCATTTAAAAAATGTCCACTCATCACTAACAGCTGAGAAACCTCAACTATTGATCCGACACAGGCTCTGCAGTGTGAAGAAAAAAACATCTATTAGTCATTTATTTTTATTTCAAAAGCCAGATGCTGTATGAGAACTAATTTACCACATTTAAGTGATCCATTTGGAGGAAATTTCAGATAACTGTTTCTATAATTGTGGACAAGAGTCAGTTAATTTTGTTTTTCCTAAAAAGGATACGCGGATAATCCTCAGAGAAAAAAAAAACCCAGGATGGACGACAGACCGAGCTCTGTATATGTGAATGAAAGCAAAACACTAAGGTTTCAATCCTCACAAACCCCTGGTTCATTGTCAAACACTGAGGCTGCAGATCAAACAGGTACGTTTGTCCAGAACTTAACAAAAAGTAAGGAAATTTGTCTTTAGTAAATTAGTTCTTTGTTCTAGCAATACGTCTTGACAATAAATCTTATACTGGACACCCGGGGGTACCAGTAGCTCAAAACAAATGTCAATAGCAACAACCCAAAAAAGGTTAAAAAACAAACTGGTTAAAAAACAACTGGACTTCTATAAAGAAGCTGAAGATGTTTTGCTTCCCATCCAGGGAACATTCTCAATTCAAAATGTCTAGAGTAGTGTAGAGTTCCAAAATTTAAAGACCTGCCTGAGAGGCTTTGTTAGTGCTTAGATTCACATGTAGTTCAACCTGGAACTACTCGTGCCCTCACAAAGCGGGGCACATTGTGAGGGGGCAAGTATAAGGTTTATTGCCAAGAAGCATTGTTACAACCAATAATCTACCAAACACAAATTTCCTTGCTAGATTTAGATGAATTCTATGTTTTTCTTTCAGGATCTTCAACTGAAGTCAACAGTTTGTCAGAACAGATCGCCACTGATAACACGGAGCTGTCTTCAGCTGACCTCTCAGTGAAAGTCTTCTCTAACAGGGCAAAACGTAAGACGATAGAATAACAATATAGCTGTTTTTAATCACACTTTTAATGTTTGTTCATTTTAATATCTGCTGTAGAGGTTTCCCCTGCAAAGCACAACATGATTGACTGTAAGAGAGTGTCGGACACTGTGGTGTACATCTGTAGCCCACTTTCTGTTAAGTTGGATCAGCCGAAACCTCTCCACACCCTGCTCCCATCCTCTACAAAGACCTGCACTCTTCCTGAACAGAGTCAGTCATTTACATCAGCCAATAGCCACGGCAGCCTCAAATCTGCTGCAGCTCACACCGAGGCAGACTGGAGTGGTAAGGACGTGTAACCATTCTGCTGATTTCTTCTTCTTTTTCTCACCCTTTACCTCACTGCTCGTCATCTTTCTTTCCCCATGAGATTACTGTGCCGCAGTCCTACTCGCTTGCCTGTTTTGCCATCCCCTGGACTGTCTGTTGGAGACGTGCAGAGGGTGCAAAGCGTGCGCCTGGTCTCTGTGCTCGTCCCTGTGGGGCTGTGAGGCGGCGGGCTCGCAGCCCCTCCCGGGCGTCGCCGAAAGCTGCGACCTGTGCGGGTGTTTGGGTGTTCGCTGCTTCATGTGCGACTGCGCCGTCTGCGACATCTGCCTCCCCGTCACAGAGTGCCTGGACCTGGCTATGGAGATCTCTCAAATGCTCTACCACTGATGCCAAACACCAGGAAAAAAACAAACAAAACAAAACAAAAAATCCAACCAGACATAAGCCAATATGAATCATTTATTTGTTAAAAACGTCTGAAAGCCAACTTATGGGGACAAGACATGTTTGTGGTTAACAGTCAATATTAGTGCTCAAATATTTGTCACGGTTGGACATAACGGTAGTTGTGAAAAGTTGCATATGAGCAGAAATTATCAGAGGTTACTTTGAAAATAGAAACATAATTTACATCAATGAGGCATGGAGCGGAGCCGCTTTCAGTTTTTAAAAGAACATTAAAAAAACTAGTTTAAAAGTAAATACAGATGATTTTGGCTGCTCTTGGAGGGGGAAAAAAGGCTACAATGGAGTAAAATATCAACAAGTACGTATTTGTTTTTCCCTAAACATTCATGAACTGAACAGGATTGTGTTGAGCTTCTGGCAAATTGGATACAATTCTTAATTTTGTGCCTATTTTACAAAATTAAACTGCATTGAAGGTTTCACTCTCAGAGTCACACACAATTATTATTAGTTAGGACAATGAGACTAGTGGTTTTTAAAGAGAGTCAAAGCCCTCTGAAAGTCACACTACAATGATGCATTTTTAGGAATTGCATTTGATCATCCAAAATAATGCAAACACAACCTGATAAAGCATGCCAGGCGTTTGAAAATCACTCAGTGATCACAAAAGGTTAATAAGACAAAAAAATAAAATAATCACTGATGACACAAATATTAGTCAGGAAAATAAAATAACACATATCAAACTATCAGGAATATATATAAAAAAGATGAACTACAGTACTGTTGTGGAAAGGATAAAACTGCATTTCTCACACGCTTTTGCATTTCTATTTACTGAATATTCAAAAATAAAATGCTGATCTGTAATCTGTAGCTACTCTGGAAGAAGTCCTGCTTTGGCTAACTAGCTGCAGCAGCAAGTGATTCCCCCACCCACGGCTTGTATTTGTAAGTATTAGTACAAGTACATGCAACCTGGGTCAAATCTGTCCACTGTGTTGTAATTCTACTAAAAAAACATAAAAACAGACAAAAAGCTTTCATAAAATGCATAGACTGCCGTAAATAAGGTGCGATAAAACTGCTGAAAATAAAATACTCTTATATACAAAATGCAGTAAAACATTTCACAATGTGCCAATTTACCTAAAGATCCCTTCTGTAGCTGCTGGTGGAACAAACCAACACGGAGGAGAGTGCGACTGTTTTTAAACAAATCCTGATTCCAGTCAGATGAAGGAAAAGAAAACGTACTTATTGTTGAAACATCTCTGTAAGTTTGCTATGCCAATGTTGCCATAAAAATAAAAACCTCACAGCTTTTCTCATTACAAATAATAAATGTATATATTAAATCCAAGCTAAAACAAAAGACATCCCTCTAAAATCTCTGAATAAATCTTAAAAACTATGAAAGACGCTATGTCTTAATGCTAGGTCCATGCCTACTATTCCATTTTATTAAGATTGTATTTCTAAATATAGTCATTTCACCTGTTCCAAACAGGTACAATAAATCTGTCTGTATGGCAAAATAAATTTAGAACTGCTCGCTCTGATTCGATCTTTCAGTATTAGTTTCTAGAATAGCTTTTTACGTTTTAGGTTGTTCTTTAAATAGATTTTGGTATTAAGGATAGACTACACTTGCTGACATTATAGTCCCTACAGATGGTCTCTGACCACAAAAAACTCATCACAAGTCCTCGTCCATGTCAAAGCTGCTCCTGCGGCTGCTGGTCTTAGAGGCACCTGGTGACAAAGGAGAAAAAAGTGGCTCGGCCCCCTGCTCAGGAGACAGGGCACACCCCTCGTCCATTAAAATGTCTCCTAGACCAACGTCGGGGTAGAGTGCCGAGGCGGAGTGGTCGTCGAGCTCGGCGAAGCTCAGGCTGCCGAGGTCCAGCGGGCTGCTGATGGTGACGCCTGCGGGGGAGTCTGAAGAGGGCGGAGACAGAAAAGAGGCCGGCAGAGGCTGCCCGACGGCCCCCAGGCTGACAAAATTCTGGGCGGAGGCTCCGTCTGGCACCGAGCGGCTGCTCTGTGGAGCTGCCTGATGTTGCAGCAGGGTGGGATCAGGAGCTGAGAGTCCGTGGAGCCGTGCCTGCATTTCCAGTTCCTGCAAACAACAGCAACACGTAGGCATTCACTCCGAGACTGGCTTTCAACACCTGGGAAAAGGCATTGGTTACTGAAAAGTGGTTCCTTAAATCATGAAACCATGAACTTCCCTGACTGAAGTAACTTTCACTGACACGTGTTTTGTCCTGCAATTATAACTACTGTCTCATAAAACGCGACGGCATAAAACATGTTTAAGAAAGCTAAATTTGCACAGAAAAACGGACTTCAATGTAATCACTACTCCTTAGAAGTGTGTGCACACCATTATGTGTGGTTCTCATAATTAGAAAAAGAAAGATTGAGGATTTACAGTTTAAAAATAACAGAACATCTGCGACCGACCTGGATGCGTAACATTAGAATGTGGTTGTTTTGTTCCAGCTTTTTTTGTCGTGTTTCGATATCCTTGGCTTTCTGCTGCTCCTTCTGCAGCTTCCTGATGTAGTCTACGGACGCTTTCAGGATGGTGCCCTTATTCCAACGCATCTCTCTGTCATCATTGTGACGCCGTTAGTTGGAAAACAGCAGAAGCAAAATACTGGATTACTTAATGTTTAGTAGTTGAAGAAAAAAAAACGCAAAACGTTAGAAGCTTTAATGTTTCAAAATAAATAAATGGAGAGAAATTCTTCTTACGGGTCACTTGATTTGGGTATGAGAGTACCCAGCTCCTTTATACGATCATTGATGTTGAATCTTCTCCTCCTTTCAACTGTACAAAAAGAAAAGAAAAGAAACATGTACAATGTGGAAATTTGAACAGAAACAAAGCCTGTACATTATGTAAACACAACCACGTGCCTCTGAATCTGCATTGTGCGTACGGTTACAGTATTCAACTTCCATTAAATAAAGGTCAGCGGTGTTCTTACAGAACGAGAGAGAACTTACTGAGGTTATGGTTGTCTTTCTTCTGCCTCTCTTTCATTAATGCTTTGGCATCTGCCTCTGAGAAACAAAGTCAGAATTTCGAACTTGAATAGAACTAAAAGGAAACACTGCATATTTAATAAAAACCGCATGATTATGGAAGTCTATTCTGTACCAGAAAGTTCCCTTTTAATTTTTGGAAGATCAGCGGGGCAGGAGTTGCTGACTGTCAGAGTAGGAGCTGCCATTCCGGGGCTGTTGTAAACGTCCAACAGATTTCCTGGGAGCTTGAACAACAAGAAACAACATGAAATTACATTTGTTATGATCAGATAATCTAATCCACTACCAGTCAAACGTTTGGACACACCCTCTCATTCAATGTCCTTATTCTTTTCCTCTTTCCTACATACTGCAAATCAACCACGAAGTCATCCAGACTATGAAAGAACACGTACTGTAAGGAACCGTGTAATAAACCCCAAAGTGCCAAACAAACAAAAAAATCATCTCCCAGATTTTAGACCACTCAAAGCAGACACCCCTTGCTCTCACCATAGCTGTGCACACTCTTGGCATTCTTTGAAACTCCTACAAGACTATTGGAAAACCCTTTCAGGTGATTACAGAACCTCCTGAAGCTGACTGAGGGAACGGCAAGAGTGTGCACACCTGTAATAAAAGCAAACAGTACCTACTTAGAATAATCCAAAACATATTCTGGTTTGTTCACTACTTGGCTCCTTATGTGTTCCTTCATAGTCTGGACCACCCCAGTATCAACTCAACGTAGGAAAAAAAAAAAAAGAAAAGCATAAAAACATTGAATGAGAAATGTGTCCAAACTCTTGACTAGTTTGTGTATATTTAAGATAAAAAAACTGGATATTTAACTGGTGGTTTCTTAGAATCAGATTAACACCTCTACACGCTAGGGGACAACAAAACCAGCAGGCTTGACGACAACCTTTTCAAACTAAAATTCAAGTCGACTGACACCATTCAAAGACAACACACGGTCTGATGTTCCCGTTTCAACGCCAAAGTTGCTGTGATTTACAAAAAAAACAAACACCTTTACCTCAATGAGGTTCTTTTTCTTGTCCTCCAAAATCATCACCATAATCCTCATTTTTAATTTTGCTGATCAGTTTGTACAAGCTTCGACTCTCCTACCACTTATTGGTCAACTGCTAGTGTACTTTCCAGTCAGCGAAATCCACTTTGTCTCGCTTCCTCTTTGTCTTCCACCCTCCGAGAGCTTTACCCCGCCCAGGCAGCACTTCTATGACGAATAGTAACCGAGTGCCAGAAATTTATATTTGCTCTCACAGCTTTAGAATTCCACACATAAAAGAGAGTGTCCATTCACAGAAAAAAAAACTAAACTAAACTAAACACTCTGTAAGGAGTTAGGTGCAATGGAGCTGCCTGAAATCCAGTCATATTTTATCACAATAAAAACAACAGAAAAACCAGTCAGAGGAAATACTGAAAAGGAAGTATAAACAGTTCAATAAATGTATTGTTCTTACCGTGCTGGGCAGCTGAAGACCTGAGTCAATCAACGTAATGATGTCATCATTAAAACTGGATTCGAGGCTAATGATGTCGTCGATCACATCATCCATCTAGATAAAACAGACATTCAACCACAGGGACGAGTTAATTTTAGGAAAGTAATACAATTGTAGCTATATTGTGTGCTTTTAAGCATCAAAGACATGACATAAATTGAACACAATACGAGAGCACTAAAGAAAGTTTGATGAAAGGAGGAGAAGTGCTGGCTCAGTTAAACTGCAGCTGCAGTATTTCACATCTTATTGTGATGACAGGCCAGCAGGAGTGTGATGATAAAAGGGCACGCATCGTCACAGTGGGAGCTTCTAGCAAATGTCATTAAGCAAGAAACGGGCTGCACTGAACTTCCTCAAAAACGTGCTGTGATTTTGCAGAAAAGCGACCATAGGCAGTGTTGTGCAACATGCTGTCGAAGCAAACAGAAACCCACAGAGAAAACCACTGGTAACAGAACAGGATTTATCTTACTTCCTCTTTGTTGGATCCAATGTTGAGTAGAGCCATGGGACTGTTTGGGGCGCTGCTGGCAGAAGGGCCCACTTCAGGGGCTGAACTGGACTGCGGGGCAGGGGACAGGCTGAGAGTCTGAGTCACCGCCTTGTTTCCCAGAGTAGTGGAGAGGTACTGCTTCACCTGCTGCCTCTGAGCCTGCTGGATGTGGTACTTGGTGGGGTTCTCCAAGTGGGTCTGGACCTGGACCGTTTCAACAACTGTTAAATACATAAACCTGCTGCACTGAACAAACTCTACAAGTGATGAATACAGAACGCTGTTTCCAAAACGTTCAAATGCTGAGTCAATATTTAAAAAAAAAAAAGATTTGAACAGTTTGCCAAACAGGTTGTTATTTTTTCCCATTGTGTTTTGCTGATAAAATTTGAACAACAAAAGATGGTAGAAATTGTGTACGAAGGAAGTAAAATAATTACATGAATTACCTTACAGATAATGAGGTCATTTAACTACAGTCAATACATGAAAATGTATTGATAATTGTTTTATGCTGAATGCACTTTATGACGCAACCTGATCTCCAACCGGCAGCCTCAGGATTACAAGGTAATTACAAGTTACAAATTCTGTTGCTCTATCAGAAGTTTTAAGTTAAATTTTAAGTAAAAAAACAAAACAAAAAGTATTTTTCCACTCTCCAGAGTATCAAAACGCTTATCTTTTTTTTACATTTTACATAATTATATTCAAACGTCTTTGATGATCATTTTTAGCATTAAACTCCAATTTAGCATGTAATTACTGTATTTTCCGGACTATAAGGCGCATGTGAGTCTTTTCTTTTCCAAAAATCGGCTCTGCGCCTTATAATCCGGTGCGCCTTATATATGAATTCTGATTGTGCTTACTGACAGATGTTATGTGGTACATGGCGTTTAAAAATCAACGCGGTCAAAATGTTTTCATATGAGTTTTGCTTTTTGGAGCATTATGGCTATCGCAGTCGGGGGTCTTGCGGAGTAATTTGTGCTTCAATGTTTTGGTATTATAATTGTGTGTAGTAAGACCCTAAAATGGCTCCTGTTAAGAGACATGCTTACGAAGTGGATTTCAAACTCAAGGCTATCAGTCCCGCAGTAGAACTTGGGAACAGAGCAGCTGAGAGACACATTCACCAAGACAGGACGGCAACGCCGGGCGAGTTACGCCACTATTTGCCAACGGATCGTGGATGCCTGGGCTCAGGTACCGGTCTCAAGTGTCGTCTGAGCTTTTATTAAGGCTGGAATAATCACGGAACCGTTAAATAACAGCAACAAGACCGACTCAGATGATGACGAGAAGGATCCGGGCACGCTTGATGCTGAAATTGCTCAGCTGTTTAACTCGGACAATGAGGAGGAAGACTCTGATGGATTTATGGAAGAATTAGGGACTGAAAATGTGAGTGAATTGTTTTGTATTTTATGTGCTACAACTGAACAATGTTGAGTTATTGTGAATTAAGGTAGTTAAATAAAGATTGATTTAAATGACCGTTTTGTTTCACTTCATGTGCCTTTATAGTAGGAGGCGCTTTATGTATGAAAATAGACCCGTTCATGGATATCGGGCTTTATAATCCGGTGCGCTTTATGGTCCGGAAAATACGGTACTTAAAAAGAAATTTCCCGGTTTTACCTTTTGTCTGAAATGTTTTCACCCAACTAATCAAACCAATTCAATTTTTAAAATCAAAGCATCAAAATTATTATTTTTATTTATTTATTTAAATAAATTAAAATTAAACCTGCACTCTCTTCATAATTTTAACTACCGTATTTTCACAACCATAAGGCGCACATAAAAGTCTTAGATTTTCTTCAAAATGTGCGGCGCGCTCTGTAGTGCAGTGCGCCCTGTGTGTGTGTGTGTGTTGTTGTTGTAAGGCGGACGTAGTAGAGAACACCATGAGAACG
>JAVKLF010000110.1:18149076-18162932 GCA_034783495.1 Millerichthys robustus | reverse complement strand
CATACATGCTTTAGTCACTTTTAAACTTTGTAAATAGACTCTCTGAAAACATCATTCTGAACAATACTCTGCTTAATAAGTCTAAACACAAAATCATTTAAAAGGAAAAGTGTACCTCTTGTGTTATTGCTGTTTGTGTAAACGAAGGCAGACTCTCTGGTTGTGTCTTCGTGGTGCCTCCTGGCAGCAAACACCTGTTTTCCCCACTCCTCAGCCATTCTGATCCTAGAAGGAGGTTCTCAGCTGGAGGACTTCCCCGTCTCTTCTAACCTCCTGAGGTGATCAGTGCCTCTCATCTGACTTTAGCTTTTATACTCGCGCTTCAGTGACCTCTGATAGGATTACTTTACAATCATATTACAGCTGAAGTGTGCTACTTGGCAGTGAGACAAAAAGGCAAAGCAAAATACTTTTTTCAACAGTAACTAAAACAGCTAATGAGACTAAGTCACTGAGTGGATTTCCGTGGACTCATTAATATAAGGATTAGCTTTAAGATTTTAGACTTACATATTTTTCTACATTTTGAGTGTTTTAACGAAAACATGCAAATCTCTTAAAGCCATATCCATGTAGAATTAATACATAATAATCCAACACTATAGATATCATGTCAATATTTTGGCTTCAAGGTAAATTTTAGTTTTTTCCCTATAACACTATTCAGCGCTAGAAAAATACACTCATCACAAATGTATGAGTTTAAAATTGCAACTTAAAACAATGACTTTGTATCATTTCACACTGTGTTTGAATCCTGAGCGTGTCTACGGATTTAAACGTGTGGACCGTGGTTAGCTTGAGAGGACAGACGAGTCTTAAACCAGATTAGAAGGTAAGGGGAAATCCGGAGCACCTTAACTGTGGCAGTGGCAGTTGACATGTGAGGCGAGTATAACACTTTTAATCCCTCCGGAAAGAAGATTCACCCCAGAACACCAACGTTTTTGACCCACCACTGAGCCCTCAGCACACGTCAGAGTCATAATTGCATTGGACCCTCTGATTTGTTTCTAGGAAAGTGGCTGTCTGCAAACTCCACCCTTGTGAAGCACGTTTCTCCTTTTACACTTTTACTTTGAGTAATTTTAACAATACTAACTACAGAGTTATTTTGTTAATTGTCATCAAGTACTGGGACATTTTGTGGCAATAGCCAATAGTTATTTTCAACACATACTTGTCTCCAAATGCTGCATAACATTGAGCAAAAATATATTGATTTTAGTTTAACAAAAACAGCTAAAACACCATCATTTCTCAGCATAAGATGATCTATGTTTAAATCTCTAGCAAGAAAGGAAGCAAGTGAAATGGTTTGCAAACAATTGAAGCGGGTGAAATGTATACCTTCAATAATTATTTTTCTTAGTCTGGTTTGATATGCACTTATGGAAAAAAACAAAATGGATGTCTTCCTGTTTGGTCACTTAAACTAGGTTAATCTGCAGTAGCTTTTAACTTGTTATTAAAGATTCTTGCCACACCTTGTTTACCACACGCTGTTATTTTGTGTAAAGGATCTAACACAGTTAGATTTTTTTGTTAAATCCCTGAAATTTCACTTTTACTAACTTACTACAAAGGGACTAAATGGTCAATCTCAGGTTAGTGATTGTAAGCTTTTAACTTATTTCCATTCAGTTTACTTAAATGGCACTAATTCAAAAGTTGTCACAAGGCACTTAAACAACAAAGAAATTACAAGTCCAAATCATACATTAAAATTTCAGATCTAGAGGCAAGTCTGATATAACATAGTTCTGTCCCATTCATCACAAAATTTCAATGTCCAAGAAAAACAGAAAATTGTGTTGAATCTTAATTTTGTTGTAATTTCCATTTGAGCACAAATGGGGACAGTAAAAAATAATGACTCCCTTTTAATAGAGAGAAACTTGCAATAGACCCAGACTCAGGATGCGTAGCCATCTGCTTCAACTGAGGACAGGAAAGAAACACAGAAGACGTGGTTCAAGTGTAGTTTTTATCGTAAGAAAAACAAAACCCATTTGTGATGGCAGCAATAATTGTATGTACAAAACTTGAAAGCAAAGAAAGAAAGTAGCAGAGTGCAGAAATATGGTCAGTTTGTCCTCCAATAGATCATAGCAGCAGAATTAAGGGTTAGGAAACCAAAGCCTAACTATAGGGTTTATCAAAAAAGGAAAGTCTTAAGTCTAGCCTTAAAAGTAGACAGAGTGTCAGCCTCAAGGACTGAAACTGGAAGTTGTTTCCTCAAGAGAGGAGCTGAATTGCTGAAACTGAAATTTCTTATAATAGGATTTGTCAGTTTCTAACATAACTCAAACTGTAAAACACCGATATGACACTGAATTAGAGAATCGTGCAGAAGACCTTGAAGATTTGTATCAGTTCTTTGCTGAGCAGCACTGAACCTCTTACCTCTCAGTTTGACCCAGTGAAACACAAGTGAAGACGCTTCCTGCAACACCAGACCAAAGCAGATTATATGGACAACTCAGGTTGCTCCGCAAAACTGCTTAACAAAGAGTAATTACTTTTGGCATGCTCACTCCATAAGTCTTTAATCTCTCCGGAATGACAGGTCACTTTGGGAGAAAGCTGAGGCTAATCAAGCTTCTTCAATGGTTTATTTTAATCCTTTGACTCCTTTTTTTTCTGCCTTTGTCTTTATCGGATCCACACTTCTTGCACAGGTAGCAGACTGACAGATTTGTTAAGAACTCCGGGTCTGACAAGAACTTCAGATCAAGAAGACGATGGCCTCGGAACTGAAGAGATTTGTAATTTTTTTCCTTCTATTCTGATTTGTTATATTTAAATGTATCTGTTTTATGGTTCATATTTACAGAACTTTACAGATGTGTATACCATGAGTGCTGTGCTTTCAGTATTTTAATAAGAAATCTACATATCTTCTAAGTGTTGCAGGTTACACTTAAATCTGTTTAGACCTTCTTAGCTGCTGTTTCCATGTGGTGCTGAGATATTTCGAGGGTAGGTCTGGAATTCCGCTAGTTCTGAACTATTCATGTTTGGTAAAAGTCCACTACTAGCAGAACTCGGATTTGCTCCCGACTGCCGACAGGAACCTCTCTGACCACCCTGACCAGTGGGGGACGGTCTATTCAGCCACAGTCCTGAACAGCAGGTGGTCTACATGTGTTAGATTACACTGATGTGAAGTGAACCAAATCCACCTTTGGTCTTCATATGGTTCACTTACCATCAGGTAATAGCTTCTATCTTTTTGTATTTTGAGATGGTCTGTCCTTATTTTAATGACTTTTTTTTTTTTTTCATTTTCCTCTCTTCGCAGTTTTGATCATCAAACCAGACATCATTTAACTTCACATGTGATATTTTTAGTTTTCAGATTTGTAGTATGAATTGTTTAATCTTTTTAATTTTTATATATATATATATTTAGAAAACCATTTAAAATTAATTCTGGTAAAAAGCTTATGGGCACATACACCCATCAGCCACATCATTATGACCACTGACAGGTAATATTGTTAAGCATCTTTCTTGCAGTAGAAGGACCTGTAAATTATCTTTTTTTATGGATGTGGCATTTAAACTGCGAGAGAGGTGGGGGACACCCTGGAGAGGTCTTCAGTCTATCACAGAGACACAGAAAAATAAACAACCATTCACTTTCTCACTCACACCTGGGGACAGTTTAAAGTTACATCAATATGCATGTTTTTGGTCAGTGGGAAAAAAACGGTGCACCCGGAGAACACCCACATGTCCTCTATAAAGAGTTTTTAATAAATGTGATTGTTTATCTAAATGTAAATTTGTTTCATTATATACATTTGTTTGTGTGTTTACTGTTTTGGTAACAGTAAGGTTTTTGCCCGTGCAGATGAAACTCTCAGCCCATTTTAAACATCAGCTGTGACTGAAGCCTTAAAAAGATGGATGACCTCACAGAGCTGTTGCTCTGATTCCCACAGACAGACATGACAGTTTGACTGTCTTTGTTGGCGGCTCAGAGGAGTGTGGACATTACACACGATTAACCAGCCATGGCTTAAGAGATTATGTCTGTGTGTGTGTGCGTGCATGACTTTGTAATGGTGTGTGGACATATTTTAACATTATACATTTAGTTATGTGGACATTTGCATGGTCCACACAATGGAAAAAAACCATTTGTGGGTCAGGGTTTAGGGTTAGGATTAGGGTTAGGTGTGTACTTGTGAGGTTAGGATAAGGGTAAGGGATCAGAGTTAGGCTGTAGAAATTAATAGAAGTCAATGTAACATCCACACAAGTATAGAGAGAAAAGTGTGTGTGTGTGTGTGTCAGGGGCGGGGGGAGCTCTGAGTGGGGTTTTGTGCTGTGATATGTGATATGTGATATCTATATGTGATATATGTTGTCATTAAACAGATTAACTTAACTGGTGCATTTTTATAAAGCGAGAAGCTCGCACTGTTATTGGTACCAGTGATGGTCCACTGATAGAGAAAGCAGCTTGTTCATAAGATGGGTACAGGTCTTGAACTGACCTGCCTGCGGTTCTGATCAGTCACCAATACAAACATGGTGGGAGGTCTTTCAAACAATAAATAATAATAGTTTTTGATAACCAATAATGATTACTAAAATCAGAAAAAAATGTAAAATGTCTTGTTACTCTGTGTCCTTTATACCAGAAACATGACTGGCATTAAAAAAGAGCTGTGGTGTCCCAACTTTCTTTTGCAATTTGTTTCAAGCCTGAAATTATAACAATAATACAAATAAAATTACAATCATCGTATCATTTTGAGGTGATAAGCTAAAAGAAATGACATTGTTTTGTAAGTTGTCAGGTTTTCTGTCAATCCCTTTAGATGCAAGTTTGTGGGCCACATGGGTTCAGTGGTTTATGACCCACAGGCTAATCAGCCAGAACGTGCATTGCTAGTTTTGGGGCGTGTCCTGCAATGAATGAGTGACAGCTGTCAACATGTCAGGGAAGAAGTTTGAAAAGTACAGTATTCATCAAAAGTATTGTATTTATCAGAATGAGTTTGAAAAAATACTGATTGGAGAGCACAACATAGCAGACTGAACTTTTTAAATAATAAGTTATTAATAAGTTAATAATAGGTGGGCCAGAGATGAACCCACAGTTGGACATTCACCTCCTGGGAGAGAGGAGGTGAGATTTAATTTAACTAAGAATTATGCTTTATTTATTTTAATTATAAAAAAAACTTTTAAAAAACTATTGAGGCTCATAATTTAGCCAGTAACTGCCATTGCACTCATGTATTGTTTTATCACTTAGAGTTTATGACAAATTTTAAACTGTATTTTATACTGTTTCAATGGATAAAACTTTAAATACAGACGGCCTCATACTTAATTCAACACTCAGCAGGTGTATATTTTCTGTGTTTTCTGAAGGTGTGCCCACAGTAGGCATCCATACTGTGTGGCTACTTAGTGTCAGGGATCCTATCAGCAGTCCTGTTTAATCCTATTCAAAATTTCTAATCTTCTGATGACAATAGAAGATTAAACTGCACTTTGTCCTTTCCCCAGTTAGTCACAGAACTGGCACACCTGCCATACTCCCAGCAGACTGATGCATCCTCAGCCTCAGCATCTTGTCTGTGCTCAGCACAAAAACAACACAGACGCTGTGAGAAAACAGCAACAAACTAAACCAACCATGTTATGGTTTAATATTAATGTTCTTTCAAATCAATATGTTGGGCTCTCGTTGGGCTCTTAATCCAGTCTAATCTGAATGAAAACTTCTGCTCTCATCTCCAAACTCAGCTGATGGGACATTAATTAATACTTGGATGGAACATCACTTCTTAAATAAAATGACCAGACTGTATCTTTAAATGAAACTGACCAAAAAATTTAAAACTAATTTGAGATCATAATTTCCAATATATAAAATTTAATGTAATTCTTTACTCTAAATATATTTTTAAACACCACCACCATTTCTGAAAAAAATTCTGAAATTCCCAAATCATTCCAGTGGGTGGCAAGAATGTCAACATTGACAACATATTCACCGGGAAAAGAATGTGCTTAGCTTGGCTAAAGATTTCCCCAAAACATTTTTTTCTTTTCGATTCTGTTCACAATTTCCTCTTTTACTAACTTTTAACCATACTTTTGAAGTTTAAAGGAAACAGAGTTGGAGACAATCAAAAGGAAAACTCTAAAAGCGAGTTCATTGTTGTTTTGGTTTTTAGGACACATAAAGTGATAATGAGCAGAACAGCGACAGGCTGCTGTCATTGTTTCTGAAAAACCTCCATAATTAGGGTTAAGTTCTTTTTTTGTTATTCTGCATTCAAAACTCAATTTTGTTTGTGGAGAAGTGCAAATGCAGCAGATTTTAAAAACGTTATACATTTCATATACTGTATATATATATATATATATATATATATATATATATATTGTCACTTCATGTTTTTTACATGAACCCAACAAGCTTAGCATGAATCTGTGGTTTATCTTTTAATCAAATTTTAAAACACAATTATGATTTAAAAGTTGTTTGTCCAATGTGTTTTGTTTTTTTCAGTTTTTAAAAATACCAAGAAAATGTCTTGATGCATTCTCAATAATTCAGGTAAAAAAAACTGAGTTGAGTCAGGTCCTCTTGACAGGTTCTTCTTCATGAAACATTTCATCTTTTGTCCAAAAGACTTCTTCAGTCAGAGGAGTAGGACGCTGACTCAGCCTTATAAGCAGTACCTTTGTGTAGTGAATCAGTTGGTTTGTCATGACACCCAAAACCCAAAAGACGAAATGTTTCAACAAAGAAGAACCTGTCCAGAGGACCTGACTCAACCTTATTAGACAAAAAAAAACCAACTGCAACTCTGCCAGACCAGAGCCGTTTGAAGGATGTAGAAAGTGTCACGAGCCCAGCACACATAAGAGTTGATTTACATAGCATCTTTTTCCTTTTTGCCCAAAGTCAATAGCTCTTTATTAATTCTCCTTTACTACTTATATACAGTATATACTTATAAGTGAGGACATGTAGGACAACATCTTCACAGAGGTGTCAGATGCACTACAAGCATTTCTTGTGTAGCTTATGGGTTTCATTGACCTCAATATTTTGTTTAAAAAATTCAATCTTTAGCTGCAAATTCAAGACAAAAAACATGTTTGTGTTTTATGTCTGTGGTCCTGTACAATGAGTACCTGAGAAAAATAATAACTTCATTGGATAATTCTTTTTTTTCCCTTTTTTTTTTTTACATTTTTCTTTGCAAAAACCTATTTATAAGAACAGTAAAAATACATTCGCGTCATCGATTGTGCCATTTTCATTCCATCCGGATTGAGAAAACCTAAGAGGGTCCAACTTTCGAAACCTCGGTGACTGATTGAGTTGTAGTTGACTCTTCTTCATCACCCCCACTCATTCCCAACATTTTCCTCATACATGAACGGAACTGAAAGGCAGAAAAAAAATGAATCAATTTAACAGTTTAGTTGATTTGTATGGGTAGGGTTCAGGGAATGTCTCTCATTTCAGAAATAGAACGTTCATAAAATTTTGGTAACATTTTATACAGCTATTTATTATACAGCTTTGCATATAGTTCATTTTTAAACATATTTATATGGATGAGCAGCAGATTATTTTCCAATGTTTTATGCTTAATTGCGTCTGACAAATCAAGCCAGTATTTGCATTCTGACAACCACCAGTAGAGGGCATTGGTGAACATGTCAGGGGTATTTTTATTTTTTTTAAAAAGGATCTCTTTTTAGTAAGCCTATTTATTAGTTTGTTTTAAAACATTGTCCTGACACGCTTAAACTGCAGCACAAATTTACCAGCATCCATCTCCTTCCAGTTAAAACATTTAAAGCCTTTGCATCAGCCCACCTGCTTATTAAGGAGGACATAAATGATGGGATTGTAGATTGTGGAAGCTTTAGAGAAGACGGACGGTATGGTTGCGAGTCTCAGGTCAAATGTCTGGCCACGGTTGTTGACAATCCAGAGTGCAAAGGAGGTATATGGCACATAGCACACCAGGAAGCCCAGCACCATAACGATCACCATCCTGGTCACCTCTCTTTCTGCCTTCTGGGTGGAGGCGGACTCAGCCTGGGCCTTTGCTGCCTGTTGACACAAATTTACTGCCAGAATTAGCACTAATGGCACATAAACAAAGTCAGTTGAAATGATACTTCAAATATTTTATTGTTGCATATCTTGAACTAAAACCATGCTTGTTCAGGATACATTGCCTACCGATTTCAATGTGAAAAGCAGCTGTGAGTAGCAGAAAACGATGCAAGAGAAAGGGACGGCAAAGCAGAAGCAGAAGAGGAACATCACAAAGGTTTCTGTGTTGTACTTGGTGCCTGTTGTGTACCAGTCTGGTCCACATGAACACTGCAACCCTTCTGGGATATACCTGGCCAGACCAATAGCAAGTAATTCTTTACAACCAAATTGTTTTTTTCAGCTAATAAAAGTTATTTTTACGTGGCGCTCGTGTACTCACCGACTCCATCCGACCAGAGGAGGAACTCCAGCACATAAAGCACAGAACCAAGTCAGTGCACAGAAGAATATAGCATGCTCAGATTTAAAGGCGAAGTTCCCAAGCGGCTTGCAGATAACCAACCATCTTTCAAATGCAATCACAGCAAGAGACCAAAGGCTCACCATACCTGAGAAACAAGCAGTAAGAATGAGTAAAATTGCATGTAATGCATTAGTAATATAAACCCAACTTGGCTGTCATTCAGTGTAAACATCTTTCTTCCTTGTATAAAAAGCTACACAGTTATCAAAGTGATGACAATCCTTACCAGCAATAGTTGCTGTAAACCCTTCAATCTTGCACCCCAGCTGTCCAAGAGCCATATATCTGAAGGCAAAGCAGTAGAAGCAGGTGAAAGAGCCACAGGAAGAAACAATGAGGTTTGCCACAGCCATGTTGACCAGGATGTAGTTCAGGTGAGAACGCAGCTTCTTGTATTGAACAGTACATGCTATAGTGAGAACATTGATGGCTGTTCCGCCCACAAACAAGACGAACATGACTGCTGACATTGAGTAAAAAAGCGCCTTGCTTCCTAAATGGTCCTGTGGGACCAAGTACGGGCTGAGGGAGGTGATGTTGTTGGTTTCCAGAGGGATGGGGATCCAGAAGTCCTCTGGGTACTCCTCAATACGATTTCCCCTCATTTTTATTCGGGTGTGTGTCAAATAAAAAACAGAGTTTTGAAAAAGATTGAATTATATTATATAAATGAAAAATTGAATCTAATCTTAAACAGCAGTGTGATACTTCATGTTTTTCCTGCCGTCTGATGGAGGAGTATCTGCCTCTGTGACAACGAGTTACTGAAAAACTGCATTTATAGGAACTTTAAACATTACTACGGCTCAACTTAATTGGCTCAAGGATGGGATTTAAAGCTTTACATCAATTCCCCTGTCAACTTACACCACCTTTTAGCTAATGCTGAGATTAGAGTCTTAGTACCGGAGCTGGACAGCATCTTCTCACTACTTACCTATGTCTGAGCCAAGGGAAGTACCTAATCTGTTCACCGGAGGCAAACAGATTAGGTAGTTCTCCTGCACGCATATTACCTGATTAATTTTAGCATTATTTCTTCTCATTTAGCATGATTATTATTGTTGTTGTTGTTCGTGTTCAAAAACCTGGCTATTTTTTTATGCTTTCTTCTTCTATCCAGGATAATTGCATAATTTGAAAGTGAATGCCCAGATTAAAGATGTTACTGTCAACAACAAAGTAAGAAGAAAACCATATAGAAAGAATGTTATTCCTTTAAGCTATTTTTATTTTTTGTGTAAGTTAAAAAATAAAGCTTAATGTCTCAATGCAAAACAGGTTTAGGAGCTGTTTTCTTTTGTGTTTCTACACAAGACATCTTGTTCTTTAAGAGTCTAAGATTTGTTTATATTCATTGTCTTGTCATTGAAGATTTCTTCATGTCATCGTTAGGTTTTGTCCAGATGCTGTGATACTTGCAGATTTTTCATAATTTATTTATGTATGTATTTTTGTATATAGCATGACAAATGTGCCTAACAGTTGGAGACGTGTTTTTTTAAGGTTCTGTTTACATGTCAGTGATCTTTGGGAACATTTTCCCAAAGCTGATTGTGAAAATGTTGTTCATTGAATTCGCTACAGTTTCCAAGCCAGGTCACTAGCTGTTGCTGTGATTTTTGTATTGTAAGGACACAGCATGTATCTTCAGTCTCGAGCATGAAAACAGTTCCATCCAAAATGGTTATGTTGAAACTGGTGAGCAGCACTAACAGCACTCTGTTATCTGCCATTGTTACTGTTGTTCATCTACCTGCCAAGCGAAGAAAAACTATTGACTGCAGGTGTTCATAGGGTCAGACACCTACACTCAATATTCAAAAAGCTTATGTGACAATTGCTGCTGTTGTGTACAGAGGCAGAAGAATTACTGAAAAAGGATGGTTAGATATTATTTGACTGATTAACTACATTTCAGATAACACTCATTTTATATTTCGTGATCAGTGACATCACATTTTTTATAAACATTGTAAGAACCATGTGATTTGTGGCCATTTTTGTTTTAGATCTCTGAAGTCACAGACTCAGATTGAAGTGGTGTCTTTAGATCTGACAATAAACATTAAAAGTGCGCATGTGATTGTTTTTTTGTTTTTTTTGCACAAGATTCAGGCTTCCAGTTTGAACTTTTGCTTTCAGGATGTAGTGTCAAAAGGCCTTATTCATGCAACCACTGTCTCCAGCATAGTTTTTGTATATTATTATGAAACTTAATCAACATGATATTTTTCTTAGTAACTTTTATTTAACCAGGCAAATTCCAATGAGATCACAGATCTCTTTTTCAGGGGAGGCCTGGGCCTGAAGGCAACCAAATATGCATGTTTTTGGTCTGTGGGAAGAAACTGGAGTACCTGGAGAAAATTGAAAAAGAGCACACAGAGAAAATCAAAGCAGAACATGCAAACTCCACACAGAAAGACCCCAGATCCAACCTGGGGCATGAACCCACCACCTTCTGAGTGTGAGGCATCAGTGTTTACCACTGTTCTGACCAAAATGTATTTGACTTCAGATATTAAACTTTTGATGATTTTGCTGAGAACACAAAAGTTTTTTGTTGAGACTTTTTCCCATGAAGCTCAAAAATGTCACGTTAAATTCTTCCAATTGGCACTTTACTTTTTAAACATTAAACAAATAATCTATCAAATGCTACAAGCTTTAGCAGTAAAAGAAAAACAGTTACTAACAGACGTTCATTTAACAAAATTATCCAACCGCTAGCTTTTATAAACAAACCTGGTCTTCCACTCTCTCACAGCTTCTCCCACAAACTTCTTTGAGGGACACAGTCATAAGCAGATTTTGCTTTGAAGAAAATGTAACTTGTCTGCACATTTTTCACTCTTTTTCCTGATGTCCTGGGAAAAGTCACAAATTCAGCCTACTATAGTTTGAATTTGGCTTTTATGGCTGAAAGGAAAGTATGCCCTCTTTAAACTCTGAAGTTTTAGAGATCAGAACATAATAAAATAGTCTGGTTTTGACCAGATTTTATCTAACCTCAAATGTTCAAAAACATGCAAAAAAAATCCAAGTAATCATTTTTTATTAAACAAAAATGAAATCAAAATGAAAAGCGGTGTATTCACCTGCTGCTTCCATTGGAGATAATCAGGATAGTAGGAGCCAGGTGCACCTTGCAGTCATTGAGTTGACCATCAACTCCTCTATTTAACAACGTATTCTGGAGTTAAATGTGAGGCCATCTGTTTCAACAGCTGAAGCACAGCTGAAAGTGGGTCATGCAACAAAACAGCCCAGATTTAAACCAGATTGAAAAACTGTGTTAAGACATTAAAAGAGCTGTGTAAAAACAAATACTTACAAACCTCAATGAACTGAAGCAACATTGTAAAAAAAAGAGTGGCCCAAAACACTGATAAAATCATACAGAAAATAAGAACTTCAAATTATTGCTGCTTAAGTACTTCTACAAGATGTTGGAACATAGAGAGGACTTAGTTTTCCTTGTTTTTTTTCTTTTCAAATTTAACTTTAGATTTTTTTAAATAAATAATGACATGGTGAATTTTGTCATGTGTTTTTTGTACACTTGAGATTAGATATGGTTAAAAAAAGTTCAGACACCTGAAACATTGGAGGTTTAAATTCCATATCCATGTTGAATAATCGGGTTCTTAATTGTCTCCTCATTCTAACCACCAAGTTACCAGGATACAACACACACACACATAAAAAAAAAGGAAATTGTTGGCAGGAACACAAAAAGGGTTGCATGTCACCACATTTCTAAATCTTGTAAGCTGTAATTAGTAAACAAAACAAAAGAAAAACAAAAAAACACTTGGGAATATCAAAAACTCATTGCCTTATTATAATAACATTATCATATTTCAAAAACCAGTATTGGCCACATAGAAATAGAAATTGGCACGCTTGTAATGGATTACTTCTAATCCTGCTCTGTCTTTTTTTTCTGCATGATGAAAATGATGAAGATAGGACAGAAAAAAAGTAGACATTGAGGTATTGACGACAAACATCAGTTGGTTGCTGCGAATGATGAGAAAGATGATCACATTATGCACGTCAGCTGCTGAACAGGTGATTGGCTGTGTATTTTGTGTAAATGCGCACACATCTTCTAGGCAAAAAGAAAAGGATTTACAAGTAAAGAGCAAAATCAGAACCAGTCAGTGGTTCACAGCAATAAGAATCTTCAACATTGGGTTTTTACTTAAAATCAGGTCACCTCCACTAAACATGAATGCATCTGGTGTCTGTTGGTCCAAGACCTCCATGATTTTGCTGCCAGGAAGACTCCTTTAAGCTCTGTGACAAAGGCCAAGTGCCAAGGAGTTAACACAAACAGATAAAGCGATGGGAGGGATTATCCTATACTTTGCATGAGATTATCAGACATGATGTTATAGGAAGACAGATTAGCAGGCAATGACCTGCTGAGCACTTCCTTCAGAAAGTGGGATTAACCTGTTTAACAAGGTTTTATGGCATGATCAAACTTTTATACCAACATGTACAGATGCATAAAAACTGGTTCTGGGAACATAAATGCTTGTGATGCTCTTAAATCTACATATTGGTTGTTAGGGTTTCCTCAAAGATTTACTGTAAATCTGGATTTCTTTTTTATTATAAGCTCAAATGGTATAAATATCTGAGATGATAGACAGAGCAATGTTTGAGATTAGGATTTGATGTTTTATACAAAGTTAAAATTTACGGCACTGCTAATCCTTGTTACAAACAGAACAGAATGAAGGTCACCTGTGGTTTGGAGTTGTCACAAAACTTCTAGATACCTGTTTCTTTGAACACTGCAAATATTGTGTCCCTCAGCCATTTCCTGGTTCCTAAGGACCATCTGGAGGATTTGGGCACCTTTTATGCCATGGCAGGGTTCACGTTCTCCCTTGTTGTGATTGGCACTTCCATCAAATCCCTCACTATTGCACGCCATCGAGTGATAGGAGAAGCTTCAGCCCCACCTCAACTACATCCTGATAAAATTGGTTGGTAGCAAACATTTAGGTTTTTGTTGTGGGATTTTTGACTGCCTCCTGCTCCTTTGCTTCTAGATATTACATCTTTGAATCTGTAGTCTGCAAAACTGAATATTTTATGATAAACACTTGATGACAAGATTTAGGTTGCAAGCACAGATTCAGTCTGTGCATGACCTCCTCTTACTTGGCTACCAATCACTTTTTCTCTGAATTCTTTGTAGTCTTTCTCTCTCTCTCTCTCTCTCTCTCTCTCTCTCTCTCTCTCTCTCTCTCT
>JAVKLF010000110.1:18121857-18145352 GCA_034783495.1 Millerichthys robustus | reverse complement strand
ATATTTTAAATGGGAAACAAAGAGATAAAAAGACTCAAACCACCATATATGCACCATATATATTGGACTGCAAAATATGTAAAGTATGCCCTGATGCCTCTAATATTTTATGTGGACCATTGGCTAAAACAATTGCAATTTATTTTGTTTACTATATTAACAAGAACAAAGCATTATTATTAGGTTTATTTTCTATCCTTACTTGAGATAACTTCGTAGTTTTACGTCCAGTGCAAACCTCTGCAATGATTGTGTTTTAGCTAATGACACTCCCAGAGCACAAGGTGGTTAAATTAGCTCCTTATAGAGGAAAGACGTGGAATCAGCTAATCCAATGCTCAATACTATTACGCCTGCTAATCACAGTCAGTCTGCTCTCGCTTAACCTCTTTTCTGTTTGTATTAGGATGGATGATCTTTACTTTTGTTATTGTATCTGGATAAAAAAGGATAAAGCCATGTGGTGTTTGGGTCTTTGCATTAAACAGGTTTATTGTGGTTTTCTGTATTGGCGCCAAACATGGTTAAACTATTAAAGGTTATATTAGATTGGATACTGACAAATATCAAACTGAGTGAAAGAAATAGGAAATGTTATTCTTGAATGTGCTGGTTGTTGTCAAGCTCTGTGTATGGGAAGTCCGTCTGGCCAGTGTCAAAAAGAAATATTTTTTTATAAATTTCAGATTTAAAAAAAAACTTTGTGTTTAGTTAATAGCAAGTGTTGCTTTTACAATCTCTACTTATCCCGTAGGCTTTGTTGGGATAAATACTTAAATCAGAGAGTATGCATGTCACTTTCCAGATAATTTGTATCACATACATTAATGGTTTCACACAATTAAAAAAATAAAAATTTTGACTGTAACTGCTGCTGATATCATAATAAAAATTAAGTTTTACAGTCTTTAAAATAAAGTGCCTTAAGGTGTTTTTGCAATAAATAGCAATTTATTAATGTAATCATATACGTAAGGCAGATAGGTGTAACCTCTTCTTTGATGTATTTTCCAATTTTTGAATTTATAAAACTCACTTCTTTTATATGAGCAGTAGAGCTGAATATCATCGGCATAAAGCTGATATTGCACATTCGTAAATTGCACACCTGATTCAGTGATTCTGTTTTGTTAAAATTATGTTAAAGCCTGTTAATTACCTATTGGATGCTAATCGGGTGTGTTGGAGCAGAGACACATCTAAAACATGCAGGATGGTGGCCCTGGAGGACAAGGATTTGACACTCCTGATACAGAGTGACGGGGACCCTTAAAAATCAGCCTTGCAGCAGAGAAGGAGTGAAACTAAGAGCAGAAGCCTTATGATGGAGACTGAAGTAGCTTTGAATTGCAGCCATCTCATTAAGCAGTTAATATTTGTAAAGAGAGGTCTAAAAAGAGAACAACAAACTGTTCTGATCTTTAAAACCTATTCTTGTCAACATTTTTTTAGCATGTGGAAATAAAAAAAAGTAAAATTATAAGAAATTTCTTTCTCTGGTCTCAGTGGATGGTGCACCTGCGGTATAGTTCGGGGATTTCACTATCTTCTCGTGCACATGTAGTTTTTCTCTGTGTGACATTCTGTGCTCTGCCAAGTTTACAGTAACAACATTGGTGTATTCTAAAATTCTACCTTTTACAAGGACTTATCCTTCATTCAACCCCTGGTCCTTATTTTCAAGAGTCAGAGGCAGGACTCGACTAAATTCTGAATTCCTGGAAAACGTTCTTGGCAAACCTGAAGTCAGATTAAAGGTCTGAAAGTCTTTGGTTTGTGTTGAAATAATGATGTTTCCAGGGTGTACATTGCTTTTTGTTCATTAGCTGTTGGAACAGACAACAGATAAACCTTCGTTTCGGTTGTTTCATCTCCATCAAAGCTGAATGATCAAGTTTTCCAACCAAACATGGCAGAAAAATTAGTGATTATCCAATCTGTTTGTCAGCATGATAGAAAACTACATATAGATAGTACACAATCAAAACTTAGTACTTCTTTTTGTCCGTCTTAGGTGTTTTGTTTTCTTGAATTCTACATATCAGGAAAAAAAACTTTTTCACAAAACATGCAACACTCTGATGTGTGATGGAACCTGCTCAAAAATGCATCCTGTTGCCATAATCCCTGAACTATGTCAAGGATTATGGCAGACTTCTGTACGTGACGACTTCTTTAAGCTCTTAAAGTACAGATCTCCAGTCAGTTCCTAAGACTCTTATGGGCTGTTAACAATTACTGTTAGCTGCTGAGAGAAGAAGAGAAGATAAAGGTATTTGTCTGAGCTCCAGTAGACTTTGGTCTGTACTCACTCATTCTGGGTTAACATATTATTTTGTAATTAAAAAGCATTAAATTATTATGTTTCACCTTTATAATTTAGAATGGTGAAATATTCACAAATTGAAATTAGCAACAAACTAATTACATGCATGCTTTTAAAGACCTGCGTAATTTTGATTTAATTTGTATTTTTAGATTATTTTGGTATGTTTAAATCAAAACTTTTGGTAACTTAAGTACTAATGAGAGATATAATGAAAATGTCAGTATGCAACATAAATCAACATGGTTTATAACTCTATGGACTGAAAGGCTATTTTGTTAGTAATTAATACAAAATAAATAAGTAAAGAAAAGTAAGAGTAAAATAAAAAAAACAGTTTTACACACATTTCATGGAGCATGAATTCTTTGAATGTGATTCATGACAATCAATGTTGGTATTGTTGAAAAACATATCTATAAGCTTTCCTCCAAGTAAATAATAATAATAACAAGAAGAAGAAGAAAAGGAAAAAAGGAGGAGGAAGAGGAAGAAGAATAGACATATTAAAAATACAGCAGATATCTTGATTTTGAAATTTGGCAGAAAGATCAAATCAAATGGTCTAACTTTGTCAAATGTTGCAATACATCACCAGATCAGAAAGTTTGAAATATCACCATAAAATACCAGTGAAATTGGTTTAATTATACAATTTTTTAAAGTCTAAATGAGGAAAGTACTTTAACGTACAGTATTATTACCAAGAACAACATTCTATTGCTGCCTTGTTTTTATTTGTTTGTTTTTTGTCAAAGACTTCAGTGTGGGTTGCGCTTCCTATTCCTGGAGTTCGTTATCCGTTCAATCTCGTGATGACGCACGCAATTAATCCCTCGTCTAATATTATGACCCTTTCGAGACCTAATCCGTCTCATGTAGCATGTGGGAGGCATGCTGACACGTTATCGCCTTCTTACTGTTTGTACATTGTCTTTTTTTGTACTTTTAGTTTAAAAACGGAACAACTATCCCGGTTACAATGGGATGAGTCAAAGATCTGTAGTTTGGTGGAAAGGCCCAATGAGTTCAGAAACTTTTCCTATCCTAAATCTATTTTTTTATTCTACTGACCATCAGTAACAATAAAAAAAACTAGATTTAAATTTGTGTTTTGTTTTTCTCTGTCAACCCTGGTAAAGTCGCATTTCTTTAAAAGAGACCTCAACAGATTTATGAATCAGCAGCAGACAGATGAACAACGGTGGTTTTATCCATCTATATAACTGTTCTCGTGGGGGTCTCACTTTTCCACACATTTTTGGTCACATTCAGTCTGACATTACTATTTTCAAGATGACGTTCTTGTTTGCAGAGGAAGGCACAGTTGTAATGAAACAAAAAAGTAAAACTGCCCATGAGCTGTAGATGAGCAGGGCCTTTCCAGGGTGGAATTGTAGTTAATCCTTCTTTAATAGAGTCCTAAAAAACCTACTTTCTTTCTCTGTCATATTGTGAAACAGTCCAAAGCTTTGTTTTGACTTGAATCTACTAAGCTGATTTCCTGAAGGAAGATTAGAGCCACTTTGGGGTTAAACTGAGATTTAAATGAAACATCAAAGAAGGCAGGTGTAACTTCAGATTGTTAAAGAAAATACAAGCATTTCCTGCGATTAGTCAATATAAACCTGAACCACCACCAGCTGGACACGTTCTTGCGGACAGAAAGGACCATTGCAATTTGTTGACAAAATCTTTTTAAAAAAATGTTCCGCATGAATAAAGCAAAAGCTCTGACAGTATATGTAATCAACAGAGTTGATGATTTTATGGTTTACAAAGAGAGAAGTACCAGTTTGTCTGCAGGTGGTTATAGGATTTCTTAACTGCAAGGTACAATTCTATAATTAAGGAAACTTCAGAATCAACCGCAAAGCCTAAATAATAGCTTAAACCTCTAATAAATTCAACATAATTTATTAAAACAATATATACAGTATTTTAATTTGGGATTTTTTAAATTTTACCTTCATTCTAATATCCAGCTCAACTCAGTGTATGGATGTCAAAAAAGACTCCAAGCCCTTTGCCTCTTAAAATGGTCAAAAAGCCTTTATTCCCACAGCACAATGATAGAAACCAGTTAAAATAAATAAATACAAATAAACCTCCAACGTGTTTCAGCACACAAGCCTTCCTTGGGGAGTCGAATAGATCACCTTCGACCTGAAGTCATTTTAAAGAGATAGTCCACAAACAGGAGCGCTTCTCCTGGAATTATCCATCAGTGAGACTCCGCCTCCAAAACGCCTTTAACAGGAGAGGAGAAAAATAACAGGAAAGACCAAGAATTTTATTGTTAATCATTTTTAATTGTTTTATCTAGTTCAACACATCAGTAATAACACGTTTAAAGCCTATGGAAAGATGCATGGGGTTTTTGAAATCCCACTTCATTACTTAAAACCAGTTTGTATCATCTTGTATATGTGAGGTTGGTAAAATTCTGATATTTAGCTGTTCGTAAGCCTTCAGTTAGAGTATTTTGATTTGTATTTCATGCTCCTTGAAATGCTTTAACTTGTGTGTTTATTTACTTCCATATTTATTATATTTACTTCCATTTACTTCCTATAAATTGGGACTCGGCTGTTCTGCTCACAAATACAGGCAAACCAATGTTCAGATGAGGTTGATCAAATTTTCATCTCCACGACCGGGTCGAGGGGATAACTCCAGGAGAGTAACCCAGACTTTACTCATTACTCTCCCTAGTCACACTCTCCGGCTTTTCCTGGAGGATCCCAACATGTTCCCAAGACAAAAGAAAGCTGTATAATTCCTCCAACAAGTTCTGGTCTGACTCCAAGTCTCCTCCCAGTGGAATTTACCCAGGAAAGCTCCAGGGGTGGTATTCTAAACAGTTACCTGGATCACTAACCACTAACCCTAACTCCTTGAAATGCTGAGGAGCAGCAGCTCTTCATGATCTCCACCTGAACAACAGAACTCCTCACCTGACCCCTAAGTTTAAGCCTACAGCCACCCGACGGTATAAGCTCATTTCAACCACTTGTATCCTGGATCTTGTTCTCTCAGTCATGATCCATCTTTTCTGACCATGTGAGGTGGGACCATAGGCGGACCACTAAATCAAGAGCTTGTTTTTTTTCTGCTCAGGTCCTTCTTCGCCACAACAGATTGGAGCAACGCCCACATTACGGTGGTCCGAGACCCTTTCTGTCAGTCCTGCTGCATTCACACATGTATGAACAAAGATCTCAGATACTTCGGCTCCTCTGCTTGAGGCAAAAACTTACCCCCAATGCAGAGAGATGGTTCCACCGCCGCCTCCCACTCAGCCCCAGAACATGCTGAAAGTCATGGCTTGAAGGGCGCCAACAGAAGCACATCATCTACAAAAAGCTGAGATGAGACAATAAGCTATCTAAACAAGAGGAGGAAGAAAGGAGTCTGCAAGATGGTGTGGCTAGCACTGTTACAGGGACAACAATGTTGCGGGTCTGTGGAGAGTTTGGACATTTTTCCTTGTGTTTTCTATGGGTTCTCCTGCTTCTTTCCATATCCATGCAAGTTAAGTTAAATGGAGATTTTAAACTAGCCTTAGATGGGTGGATGCTTGCTTGTTTGTCTGTCTTGTGAGAAAAATGGGCACATGGAGTAAATTGATTGATTTGAATTGTTCGAATATTTCATTTGTTGGTCCTCCACTGGTCAAAACAGAAACATATTTTAGGTTTAATAAAAAAAATTATTAACCCTAAATTGAAGAAAAAACAAATGTTTATATTGTACTTTTTATCCCTTCCAGGATAGTCTTGTTGAGATAAATCATCTCTCCTTCTAGGGAATCCTGGTCAAGATAGCAGCATGAATACAAACCAAGAACAATTTTTTTTTCAATCTCAATACAAAAAGTAAAAAAACACCAGGAAAAGACACATTTACGTGTAATTATAAGTTTATGAAGTCTGAGTTGTGGAGCACAAAGCAATTGTTTTGACAAGTTCAGAATGCATCACTGAAGCTAGATGGTTCTAGGTTTTAAAAAAGCCCATGGTTATTACAAAACCTAAAAATGTAGTAGGAATTAAAACCTCTGCCTTTGTGCCATCACAGAACGTGCAAAACTTCTGAGCTGCAGGTTTACAAAAAGAATGTAAGTCTGCCATCTAGTGGAAAACCAATATACTGCAACCCAACAACTTTGTCCAATTAAAACTTTTACTTTTTATTCAAATCTTCTTTACAGCAGCAAAAATGACTCAAGCTGAGGTCTGGAAATATTAAAAAAAACTTAACATAACTTTTTATATAAATAAATGTATGTTTTTTTGCGATAAACTGAATTCTATTCGGGTCATTTATCACTTCTGGAGATTTTTGTGGGTTCCCTTACCTGTTTCATGGTGTGGTCAGAACCACTTTGAGAACCACTCACCTTATAAATTATATTCATGAAAGGTGAAGGCGAGCCATAATGTTTTTGCCTGCGTTTGTTCATGCGTCTGTCTGTTACCAAAATATCTTACAAACTACTGGACAAAATTTACTGAAATTTGCAACGGATAATCACTGTATGTACACCTTTACCTGATTAACTTTTGGATTTAACTCCATTTAAGATAGCTGCCAGAGCCAACAGCCTTTAACAACCCAAATGATCTATAACTCAGTCAATTCTCCAGATATTGATGTAAAACTTGGTGTGACAGCTGAGTCTGAGCAAAAACGCTGAACGCTACCAACTTGTGTAAGATCTTTGTTTAAAATTTTGATAATAACAATTTGAGGTCAACCCTGTCTGCCTGTTAACAAAATATTTTATGACCCATTGGATGCATTTCGGAGAAATTTTAAGAAGATCTTTACTGAATGTAAATCTGCAATTGATTATTATTTGGAGCCCACCTAATTTAAACACACAGAGAACTGGTTTAATGTAGTCAATCTGAGTGACATTGGGTTAAAATCTGTTGGTTGTAGTATATCGACAAAGAATAACTCATCGTGCAAGATATTTCCCAAAACTTAAGGATTAATTGTTGAAGTCAACCCTGTTTATCTGTTAGCAAAATATCTTATTAACAAGGGCAGTTGTTAGTTGTTGTAGTTTGAGCTTTGTGTTTGTTGAATCCGTAAAGCAGTTAGTTAATATGTTGTCAATTATAAAAAGATTAGTAACATGCATTTCACAATATTTAGCTGTTGTTGCCGGTGATCAGAAAATCCTTCGTATAGTAATATTTGTTACATCAAATTTTATTGAACCCCCTTAAAAACTCAAAACCCCACTTTGTCCTCCCTAATTCTCTGGCGCTGCCATTAAATCTAACTTATCTGTAAGGATTTTATTAAAATTAATTGCTGCATGTACATCTGAACTGTTCAATTTTGGAGTCGTTCTATTAAATTAAAAATCTACACCCAACAAAAGCTCAAAGAGGGCAGCAAATTTGTAGGGGTGGCTATTGCCCCCCTGGCCTCCGCTTGGTGGGGGCGCCCCTGGTTGGTAGTCATTCACAACACATACTGTGAGCATGACATTCCATGAGCGTGTGCATTTATTTAGTTATTTCCAAGGTTTTATCCATGCAACTAAAACTGCATAATTTCTGATCATAAGATGGTGTTAGTGTAAAACTTAAATTTATTTTATTAAAGATCCTATACTGAAAATGTTTATCTCCTTAATTAAAACAGTGGAAAACGTAAAACTATTAATTTAGCTATTATGCTTCTGTTCTTTCTAGGATGGTTCGCTTTATTTATTTGTCTGATCCGCTAAAGTGAGTGAGGAACCAAAGAGAAGCGAGGAGCATTTTTCTGTAGGGTTTTGCAGGAGTGAAGTGTGTTTCTGTGGAGGGCGCGCTAACAGCATACGTGGGTGTGTCGATTTTAAATTTAAAAAAACGCTTCTTCTGTAAATTGATTAGCTCTTTGCATACACTACCCTTGTGCATGTCTGAATGTCATTAAGTAGGTTTGGAGGTGGTAAAAAAAAGCATCCCCCAAAATATAAAAATAAAACGGGGTTTCGGTACGGATGTCGCCATCTTTAGTAAGGGACAATAACCCTCCCGCTACAACAAAACTTGAAATAATTTGATAAAATACATCATATGTTGACATTATTAAGACTTTAAGTGCTCAATAAAATACATCCGCTTGCAGGAAACCATTCACTAACTTATATTGTCAAATATAAATCCTCATGCGTGCGTTAGAGCCTCGTTTTTTTATCGAGCGAGTCGGCGTCGCCATGTTTACTTTGGGTGACTCTCTTCCATTTTCCTCCGCCTCTGGTTGTCAAGAAGATGGCAGCTTCCAGGCAGGCATGAGAGCAAATACTTCTCTACAAACCGAATGAATTTGAATTATTGACACAAGATAAGAGCACATAGCCGTGTTTTTACATCTACCGCATCGGATAAAGTGAGTTAAACTTTGATTTCTTTGTGCCTTTTTTCGGTTTGTTGTGTTTTGTTGTCGCAAACCGCCCGGCCATTTTTCTTGTGGGAGCTGTTGAAAGGCCGATCGTCGAAAAGATGGCTGCTTCCAGAGACGGCATGAAACATAGTAACATAGCGTTTGTGCACTTTAACTTCATTTAGCTACGTTTTAATACCCTTGGTGCAACTAAATTTGTATCAGGTAAATGATGCATGCAAGAATTACTTGAAGCTAGGTGGGATTTAATTGTGATATCTTGCGACGCTTTGACAGATGCGAGCTACTATGCTAACGCTTTTAGCGTAGGTACATTAGGCTAAGAGGCTAACCGCAGGAGCTAGCAAAGCTAACAGTTTATTTTGATGCTACAACGGCACCCTAAACAGGTTCTTGTTTATTTTGGCAATTGTTTCGGTGGGATTTGAGAAATACATTTTTTAGAATAAGGTAAGTATTTCTGTAAGACGTGAGTGACTTTTTGAGTACATATATCGTTAAATCTGTTGCAAAAATGCTAATCTGGCTAGCTACAATATGAGAAGCATGAAAATAGCCGACTCTCGCTATCAATTCAATGTTTAGATTGAAATGTCGTTGCGGGTGTGCATCCTTCTGCTTCCCTTGGTAACGTTTAACATGTTGTGTTTTTTATTATTCTGTTGTTTTTCTTTGCCGGTGCTGTTGCTTAGTTCCTATGTATTTAGCCTTTTAATTCGCTTCCGCCATTTTTCAGACGGGCTTGTAGCTTTAGCGGCGGTTTGTTTGGTTGCGAGATGGCTGCTTTCATAGACTGAATTTAAACAACTTGGATGGTCATCGTAATGGAGAGAAAAGATTAATGTATCTCTCGGAATTTCTGCAAGTGTTCATGAAGACATTTAAGTAAAAGTGGTTCGAAAGGTATTGCATCTCGCTTGTTTCGAGTTGAGAACATCTTTCAACTGAAGCTTGCCGCTAACATTTCTTTAGCTTTGCCGCTGCTCTGGGCGCAAAAACAGCTGAAGTAGTTTGATGCTTTGCTTGGATCCATCCTGCAGTCGCCTTTATTTTTTTGGTTTTTCTTGGAGTACTGGTAATAGGTGATTCGACGGCTTTAGGAAATTAAAATGTTCTTTTTTATATGTTCCATCCGGCAGAAGTCATGTCTGCCCCTGGCTCCGCAGTGACCGGGACCACTGCGTCGGTTCTGCAGCCGCGATGGAAAAGGGTCCTCGGATGGTCTGGTCCGGTTCCCCGGCCAAGACATGGACACAGAGCTGTGGCCATAAAGGAGCTTATGGTCGTTTTTGGCGGCGGAAACGAAGGGATTGTTGATGAGCTACACGTATACAACACAGGTAAGTTAGCTTGCATGTGGGACATGGCCCGTTGTATTTTTATGCAGCCGGTAAAGTGTTGATCTTAGTATATTTGCACATGTTACAAAAAATATTTGAAAATACATGCAACTTTTTTCTAAGAACATGTAAGTGCAATGGACATTTATTTTTAAGTTAAATGTTTGCAGGCCTGAGTAGGCCAAACAAACCCGTGTCTGCTTGCATTTGTCGCCCTCTGCTGGTGACGTGTTTCATTACGCGTTTAAAAAAGGCGGGCTAAAATAAAATGGATGGATGGTGGTTGGTTTGAACACACACCCCCTGCCTGTTTCCTGTTCATAACCTTAAGGAAAATAACTCTGCTTTTGTTGTCTGTTTCTCTATTTCGGTTAAGAAATGAATTTATGAAACTGAACTGTTTTTCATGGTTATGGTTGCAGAAATCAGAACACTGTTTAGGTTATTGTAACACAGTTTATTATGATGTTCAGAGGGAAATAAAACAACAACTTTGTTTTGTTTTTGACTTAGCAACAAACCAGTGGTTTATCCCAGCAGTCCGTGGGGATATTCCCCCTGGTTGTGCTGCCTATGGTTTTGTGTGTGATGGAACAAGGTTGCTGGTATTTGGTGGAATGGTGGAATATGGAAAGTACAGCAACGATCTCTATGAGCTACAGGTAACCTTGTTTTGAAAATTATCACAAATGTTTACATTAATTTTGCATTTTAACAGTAATCGATAGCATTCTGTCTAAATGACTAATTTCATACTCAATAGTCAAAAGTTTTGAAACAAAGTAACTAGACCTTTTTTCTGTTAAGTGAAGTCTTTTCACGTCTCATTTGAGAAGCAGATTCAGTGGGAAAAAGTGTAGTTGCCTTGTTTTGTAAACTCTTAGGATTTGTTATGTCCTGGATGATTAAGAATCAATACAAACATGCCTGATATTTTAAAGATTTTTTTTTGCAAAAAAATATGTTTTATAATATTGAGCATATATGTGATTTAGAAGTGTGTTTGACGCTGTTTGTAATAAATGTATTGTTGTATAAGATCAGTAATAACTGTTTGTATTGTGTACACTTTACTGTGACTGATTATGTTTATTTTATGTCAGGTATTTTTTGAAGTGGTAAAAGGACAATTTACTGTTAATAGTTAAGCACAAATTGGCTCAATTGTTCAGCTCCATAGTAACATTTTAATTTTAACATTACATACATGCAGTGATGTTGCTTAATGAACTAGCTTTGAAAAACAAGTTTGTCATTAAGTGTTACATACAAGTATTTGTAAAATAAAAAGCAATTTTGTTAGCGCATTGTATAGCTAATAATTCTATGTATTTTTTTTACCTGATTAAACTTTAAGGTGAAGGGTGAAAATGTTTGAACTAAGTTTGGACTGTTTGCCAAATAACAAAGTTATAAACACAGGAAATGGGCACAAATTTGATGCAAGTACTTTTTCTTACTAACACTGCTGATATTTTATTCTGCTTTAATCTAATCAACCATCTTCTTGCTATGGCCTCTGCACCAGGCCAGCAGATGGGAATGGAAAAAACTGAAAGCGAAAAATCCAAAAAACGGCCCCCCTCCATGTCCTCGTCTTGGTCACAGCTTTTCACTGGTTGGCAACAAATGCTACCTATTTGGTGGACTGGCCAATGACAGCGAAGACCCAAAAAACAACATTCCCAGGTAAGGATGTTTTTCCACCAGTAGCCAGCAGGACCCTCAAGCACTGAGAGAGAAACAGAGTCAGTTACATTAGTGTGATTTTTGTGTTCTTTTTTTCTCAGATACCTGAATGATTTGTACACACTTGAGCTTCGTCCGGGTTCGAGCGTGGTTGGATGGGACATTCCAATCACGTATGGAGTTCTGCCACCTCCTCGTGAGAGTCACACCGCAGTGGTGTACACAGAGAAGACAACCAGGAAATCTCGCTTGATAATCTATGGAGGAATGAGTGGTTGTCGTCTCGGCGATCTATGGACTCTTGATATTGGTAGGCTTACTGTGTATATAAATGAGGGGGGAATGACCACCTTAACTGTAAATGTCAAGATGGGTTGTTTTCACACAATCCTAACCAGATTTGAGATGCTGGATTTCATTCAATACTTATTTTTTTGTTTTCAGATACCCTGACATGGAACAAACCATCAGTAGGTGGCACAGCACCACTTCCACGAAGTCTCCACTCTGCCACCACAATCACAAACAAGTGAGAAGGCCTCAGATGCACAAAATTATTGTTAATATATACCTGTGATAGAATATTGTCAAATGTTTGCTTTACAGCATATTTTGACTGATTTTTTTTCCCTCCCCCAATGCAGGATGTATGTTTTTGGAGGATGGGTTCCTTTGGTGATGGATGATGTCAAAGTGGCCACACATGAGAAAGAGTGGAAATGCACAAATACTCTAGCATGCCTGAATCTCGGTTTGTCCAACAGTCAGATTTTCTAGTGGACAAGATCAGAGTAAACAGTTTGTTCCAAGGTTAATTTTTATGTTGTGTTTTTTTTTAGACTCCATGAGTTGGGAAACAGTGTTGATGGATACTCTTGAAGATAACATCCCGAGGGCCCGTGCTGGGCACTGTGCTGTGGCCATCAACTCCAGACTCTACGTATGGAGTGGCCGTGACGGTTATCGTAAAGCATGGAATAACCAAGTCTGTTGTAAAGACCTTTGGTACCTGGAAACAGGTAGGTATGCTGTAACATGAGTGATGGTAAAGGCTTAGGTGGCCTATCAGTGTTTTTATTGTTGCCATTGTTTATCCACCAGAGCGGCCGCATGCTCCTGCCAGGGTACAGCTAGTCCGTGCCAACACAAACTCTCTGGAAGTGAGCTGGGGTGCAGTTTCCACAGCTGATACATACTTGCTGCAGCTGCAGAAGTATGACATTCCTGCAACCCCAGCAGCAGCCTCCCCAGCCATGAGTGCAACCCCATCACAACCCCTTAACTCTCCAAAGAGTCCTGCTCCTGCTGCTGCAGCACCCTCTGCTCAGAGTTTACCACAGACCGGTATTAAGTTCAACAATCCTACTTGTTTGCCGTCATTGTTTATACAGAAAAAAGCTCATTTTTTAAAAGAACAATGTCTTGATTATCTTGTTTTGTTTTTTGTTTTACAGCTGTTTTAAAGGTTGCAGCTCAACAATCAGCCACTGGTGCATCTGTTGTCACAGTTCGCCCTAGCCAGCCAGGGAAATCCCCTGTCACTGTGACATCTCTTCCTCCAGGTGTTCGAATGGTTGTCCCTACCCAAACCACCCAAGGATCGGTATGAGTGTTTTAACACATGTAATTGCAATAAAGCGTTGGTGTGAAGTGTTTTTTTTTTATATTGTGTTAACCAATATGTATCCGACATTTTACTTTTCCATTTTTAGCCGATTGGAAGTAGTCCCCAGATGAGTGGCATGGCAGCTTTAGCTGCTGCAGCCGCAGCTACACAGAAGATCCCGCCCTCATCTGCAGGCACTGTCCTCAATGTTCCTGCAGGTGCCACTATTCTCAAAACAGTCGCAGTTTCCCCTGGCACAACCACAGTGAAAGTGGCCTCTCCTGTCATGGTATATACCAAGTTAAATATCCTAATTTCTAACAATATTTGCATTGTGTCTGTTTTTGTTACAATCAATTTTTGCTTGTAGGTCAGTAACCCGGCCACCCGGATGTTGAAGACAGCAGCAGCCCAGGTGGGCACAGCAACTGCATCTTCTCCCACCACCACCAGACCCATCATTACTGTGCACAAGTCTGGTGCTGTCACAGTGGCTCAGCAGGCTCAGGTGGTAACCACTGTAGTGGGAGGAGTCACCAAGACCATCACCCTGGTCAAGAGTCCACTCACCATGGGCAGCAGTGGCACTCTGGTAAGAAAATAGAAACTGTAACACAGTGTATTCTGAATGTACTCAACTCAGAAAGCTCCCTTTGGTGCTTTTAGATGCATGCAGTCAGTCACAGACATTGTAAATTACTTTTTCACACTTGGTGTGCATGTCTTGTTTTGGGGTCACAAGACCGTGACAACATAAGATTCAGCATGTAGAGGAGGGTGTATAGGTTGGCCTATGTTAACTTTTGGAGAGCACAAATAAACACAAAGCTGTTAGTCATCTGCATGAATGAAGGTCAGTTAGGGCTACAATGACTCAAAGCCACAGGTTTAGGGGTCTCCTTTTCCCACTGAACTCCCTGTACTGTCCGATGCTTTCTCGCGACTCATGAACTTGAGTCTCTCTCCTATGTCGGCAGATCTCCAACCTTGGCAAGATGATGTCTGTGGTACAAACCAAGCCAGTGCAGACATCAGCTGTTACAGGCCAGGCTTCCACTAACCCTCTCACACAGATCATACAGGTCAGCTATCTGCATGAGTACAGGAAGTTTAAAACTCCTGAGACAGGCACCAGGTGGCTTTTTTCTGAGTGGCTTCCTTAATGAGTGCTTTTTCTTCTCAGACAAAGGGTCCCCTCCCAGCTGGCACGATCTTGAAGCTGGTGACCTCTGCAGATGGCAAACCTACAACAATCATCACAACCTCCCAGGCAGGAGGGACAGGAAATAAGCCCACAATCCTCAACATAAGTGGGGTCTCCCCAACGACCACCAAGCAGGGCACTACCATCATTAAGACCATTCCTATGTCAGCTATCATGACCCAACCTGGAGCGACAGGTTTGAACTAAAATATATGTTTACATGCCTCAACAAAATGAGTGGTATTTTAAAACTTGATGTTTTTAAAAGTGAACTACATATCAATGTACATTATTAAAAAATGATGGGATTTTTTCTACATTTGGTTTCCTGTCAGTTTTGTGGAAAGATTTCAGATGTGTTTTTCATCTTTTCAGGTGTAACAAGCAGCACAGGTATGAAAACTCCCATAACAATCCTTACCACAAAGGTAATGACTACTGGAACTCCTGGTAAAATCATCACTGCAGTGCCCAAACTCACTACGGCTGCTGGGCAGCAGGGACTGACGCAGGTGAAGTGACTGTTACTTTGTTGTTGTTGTTGTTGTTATTGTTCTGTTATGTTGCACTAAAGGGACTAAAATTCAATTGCCTGTTTCTAGGTGGTATTAAAGGGTGCCCCCGGACAGCCTGGCACCATTTTGCGCACTGTACCCATGAGCACAGTGGGTGGTGTTCGTCTTGTTACACCAGTAACAGTGTCAGCTGTTAAACCCACTGTCACCACTCTGGTTGTCAAGGGGACTACTGGTAAAATAACCTGTTTTTCTTTTTCATATTTAAGTGATTAGTCTAGATTTTGAATTTTGTATGGTGTTGTTTTTTTATTTCTCAATTTTCAATTCCTCCAGGAGTCACCACTCTGGGCACAGTCACTGGTACTGTGTCCACTTCCTTGGCGGGAGGCACAGTTGACAGTTCTAGTGCCTCTCTGGTGACACCCATCACCACACTTGGAACCATTGCCACCCTGTCCAGCCAGGTCATCAGCCCATCTGCCATAACTGTGTCAGCAGCCCAGACTAGTTTGGCTTCTACTGCCACACTTTCCTCACCTACTATGACAGTACAGGTAAGACCCAGTTGTGTTTTTAATTTTGTTTATAAAACCGTTGTTGCAGCAGTTTGTCTTATATTGCCATCTGAAAGACGTAATGTTGACGTTGCAATTAAAAAAAAGGACTATTGGAATTTTTGATTATGTACTAAGGTGTTTTTGTTTTCAGAACCAGCCCACACAGGTGACTCTGATCACAACTCCCAGTGGTGTGGAAGCCCAACCAGTTCAGGATCTTCCTGTGTCCATCCTAGCTTCACCAACCTCTGAACAGCCCAGCTCAACTGAAGCTGGAACAGCTGGAGATGGCTCTGGGACTGTAACCTTGGTCTGCTCCAACCCACCATGTGAGACACATGAAACTGGAACTACCAACACAGCCACCACCTCCTCGGCCACCATTGGAGCAGGACAGGTCTGCTCCAACCCGCCATGCGAGACTCACGAGACCGGAACCACCAACACAGCCACCACCTCCTCAGCCACCATTGGAGCAGGACAGGTCTGCTCCAACCCACCATGTGAGACCCATGAAACAGGGACAACTAACACAGCTACTACAGCGTCGTCTAACATGGGTGGAGCCCCGCAGGTGTGTTCAAACCCACCCTGTGAAACTCACGTAACGGGCACCACCAACACAGCCACGCAAGCTTCATCCAACATGAACGCAGGTGAGACGGGCACCGTGCAGAGTGTTTGCTCCAATCCACCATGCGAAACCCACGAAACGGGGACCACCAACACTCCGTCCACAGCCAACTCTAGCATGGGAGGAGATCAGACCAGCACAGCACCAGGCCTGGTCCAGAGGGTTTGCTCCAACCCACCGTGTGAAACACACGAGACTGGGACCACCAACACTGCCACCACCGCTACCTGCAGCATGGAGACAGGGGAAGGAACAGGTATGTAACAGACTAAAGAGTTGGAGAGACCATCTGTCTGTGATAAACTGTCTGTACCCAACAGGCTCTAATAAAAGTTTGTGACACTCGGTTATAGCTGTAGTCATGAACCTGTTTGTAGTATTACGCTCTGTCTCACTGTTTGTGGTTTAAAAAAAAGACTTGTTTATTTGAAAGACATCAAACGATTATCAAATTTCTGGGTTTTTGTTTTGTTTTTTTACAGCTGCCCAGCAGACGGAAGAAGAAGCAGAAGGAACCAGCAGCACAGAAGTAGCTTCTACCACTGCAGCAACTGGCATGGCTGCCACCACTCAAGGCAGAGCCATCACTACTGTCACTCAGTCTACACCTGCCCCGGGACCCTCCGTTCCTGTAAGAAAACAAAACGACCCTTCTTAAGCTTAGCAGTTGATTTAGTACCATTTTACAATGTTTGGTAATCTGTGCAGGTGACACTTTTAAGGCTGCGGTTTTGTTTCATTTGTTTGAGGGAGAAGCTTAACTTTCTTTTAATGTTATGAACAATGTTTCTCATTTTTTCTTTCCAGTCGATTTCATCTATCACAGAGGGAGTGAGCACTGCTGCCAGCTCCACAGAGGAACCGATGCAAACTGACGAAGCTTCTGCAGCAGCAGCCGAAGCCGCTCCTGCTGAGGAGCCAACAGCAGCTATGGAGACACAAGCTGAAGTGAGTAACCGTGGTGTTACACAAAATCAATACTTGACTCCTTATCCTGTATTTTTTCCCCTCAGATAAGCAAGCCCCCCCAATCCTTTATTGGGACTTCTTTTGTGTTCTTCCAGGGAGAAGCAGCAGCTGCAACAGCCTTGAACCTGCCGTCCGAGCTGATGTCTGAGGGTCAGGGAGCCACTCTGATGGTGACCGGACTGTCTGATGAAGAACTGGCTGTGACTGCTGCAGCCGAAGCTGCTGCTCAGGCAGCTGCCACTGAAGAAGCTCAGGCCCTCGCCATCCAGGCTGTTCTCCAAGCAGCTCAGCAGGCTGTAATGAGTGAGTATATTCACATGATGTGACCCATCTCCACTGATCGAGGTTGGGAAAAAAACAGTCAAAATAATTTATTTAGCATAAACAGCAACACTTTTTACAACTGCTGAATCTCTTGACCTAGGGCCAAATTTTTAATTTATTTTTATTTTCAGATGAAGGTGAAGCTACTGGAGACCAAACCACCAACATCCCCATCATGCTGACCCAGCAAGATCTTGCAGCGCTGGTCCAGCAGCAGCAGCAGCTCCAGGAGGCCCAGGCTGCAGCCCAGCAGGCCTCAGTGGATACCAGCTTACCCACCGAGGGCCTGGCACCCGCCGACAGCCTCAACGACCCGTCTGTTGAAAGCAACGGGCACAACGAAATGGCTGCCTCAGTCACTAGTGCCGTGGTGTCTCTTCTACCCCGTACTACTGCTGAGAGTAAGTTGGTTTGTTTACTCATTTATTAGAAAAGTTTTGTACACCTGGGTGATGTAATTTGTGTTCCTTCCTAAACCCAGCCCTGGCTCCATCAAGTACCTTTGCACCATCTGTACCAGTAGCAAGTCCAGCCAAGCTGCAAGCAGCAGCCACTCTTGCAGAGGTTGCCAATGGCATAGAGGGAGAGGTGAGGCATTGTATTTTTGACATTAGATTTGATTCATTTAGACTAAGGAGTGACAAGAAGAATAAATATTTTACTAACTCTGTGGCATTTTGTATCTCTTCAGAAGCAAGCCCCTCAGCCGACTCCAGTAAAGCCTGTTGTTAAAAAGGAGAACCAGTGGTTTGATGTTGGAATTGTAAAAGTGACAAACATGGTGGTCACTCACTTCTATGTGCCAGCAGACGATTCCCAGGGAGACGTAAGTGTCTAATGTGGGAGTTGTTCATGTCTGTTGTGTTGTCATCTTTAACCATGTTTTTTTCTCTTGGGCAGGACGACTCTGGCGTCATACCAGACTACAGTCAGATGAAGAAAATGGAGCTGCAGCCTGGCACGGCTTACAAGTTCCGCGTTGCAGGAATCAATGCTTGTGGCCGTGGGACATTCTCAGAAATATCAGCTTTCAAGACTTGTCTACCAGGTTTTCCAGGGGCACCTTGTGCCATCAAAATCAGCAAGGTAAATACAGCTGGAACCCCCTTCGCCTGTTGGGTTTGGTACTCAATATGAAAAGTTCCTAATCCTAACATCTGCTCACTGTCATCCTCAGAGCCCAGATGGTGCCCACCTGACCTGGGAGCCCCCCTCTGTGACGTCAGGAAAAATTATTGAATACTCTGTGTACCTGGCCATCCAGAGCAACCAGACAACTGAGGCCAAGGCCTCTACCCCAGCCCAGCTGGCCTTCATGCGAGTGTATTGTGGACCTAACCCATCTTGCTTGGTGCAGTCGTCCAGCCTCTCCAACGCACACATCGACTACACCACTAAGCCTGCTATCATCTTCCGCATCGCCGCCCGCAACGAGAAGGGCTACGGCCCCGCCACCCAAGTTCGATGGCTGCAGGGTGAGCACACGGGATCATGTTGTGTAAAAGGATCGTTTTTAAATTCATATACTCATCGTACCTATTGTTGAACTTTACAGAATCTGGAAAAGATGCTGCATCTGCAAAACTTGCTCCTAAAAGACCAGGCGCCTCCCCTGATACGTGAGTAACCGTATTCATGCTGCACACACTGATCCTTTTACACACATACACACACGATGCAATACTGACTTCGATTTTATGTCCTCCTGCAGTAAGCCTGGTCCAAAGAAAGCAAGAACGGACCAGTGAGGCTGCCCAGAGAATCCCCCTCCCGGTCTTTTTTTTTCCACTGTCCTTTTTATCAGGAAGACTGAGCTTCACTCCTCCTCATCCTCCACCCCCATGTCTCAGATCAAGACTGCGACAAAGGCTGAACAACAACATGAAGCCAAGATGAAAGTCAATCTGAGAGATGTTTCTGTAGATAAAACCCTTCTTTCCTCTCCTTGTTTTGTTGGTCGTGATATTTTAGAGCAACACAAACCTAGAAGCACATTATCTTTTTTCAGTCACAACCCCCCCTTCCATATTTTTAACATCTATTTTTTTTTGGCTTGTTTCAAGTAGTTGAACAGTTTCTAGAAGCATTTACACTTTCCACAAACTGGGAGCCTGCCTGAGCGCAACGTGTTACCTTTCTTTCCATGTTTTGTGAATTCTGGGGGGGATGTAGAGAGAGACTACATAAAATGTTGTACAGTGTTGAAAAATGGCTGTGGAGGCATTAGTTTAGGGAGGAAAATATCGGTATGGAAACAAATAAAGCACTTGTCCTCCACAAAGGAGGACATCGTTTTCTTTATTCCTTTCTTTTTTCTTTTGGCTCAAATTTGCTTCATCGAGAACCAAGTCTGTACAGTCATCGTACTGGACTCCAGTCTCCTCCTGCTAATATAATCACTGTGCGCTTTTTACCCCAAGACGACGACTGGTGGCTGACACAATGGGAGTGGACAAGGAAAAAGAAGGAAATGACGGACTTTGCTGGGACAGAGACTTGCATCACACACATAAAAAAAAAAAAACTTAAAAAAATATATATATTCCAAAAATCTTCCCAAAAAATTAGCTGGCGCAGAAAATCTTTTGTCTAGTTTATTTTTGTATTTTTAAGCTTTTTTTCCCCCCTCCCCTTCTGTGTGCATCTGTATTTCGTGTGCATTTTTAAAAAAACATCACTTTTTTTAACTGTTTATCCCTGTAGTTTGTGTTCATGGGGAAGAAGACAGGTGGCTGTGTTGAAATTGCCACCGCGTTTTTTTAAATTCTTCACTCGGTTGGTTGTATGTTCTTGTTCTCAAATGGCAACGAACGGGAGGCAGACTTGTATTTGTTCCAAGTAGAACCGCAGAGGTTATAGGACTGAAGGGAACCTTGAAGTGGACCCAGGGAGAGGAGAGGATTTATTTTCTTTCTTTTGTTGTTTCAACTTTGTTTACTTTAAAATGCTTGTGTTGCTTTTTTTTGCCAAACAATTTCCCCTGGGGTACGAGGAAGGTCGTGACGAGATCCTTTCACACGTTTCCTCCTCACACCCCCAATCAGTTCTACACTTTTTATGCCCGTGAATCTTCTTTCATCTTTTTTTTTTTCTTTTGTTTTTTAGAACGGCAAAATTATATTACGGTAGTTGACTTATTCCCCCTTCCCCTGCCCTATTGATGTATGGGAATCCATTTATTCACTTTTTTTTCCACAGCTCTGTATTTCAGACTACAGATGGTGTGCAAGCTAACTGTGACGTGAACGCGTTTGTCTTTGAATGGGGATGTCTGGGAAGTAAGCCGGAGTGTACTCATTTGTAAATTAGTTCGTTCATAGGGCAAGAATAAAAACAAACAAAAAAAAATCTCGGCCTTTTATATAATTACTTGTAACAAACAGTTTTTACATGTTGGTCATCTCTGGATTGCCTTTTGTGTCTTTACTTATAAAAGAATCAAATATATATATGAATATATATATATAGTCTCCCTGATCTAATTTGCTTTTGTTGAGCTGATTCACTGTAGGAGTCTGAATTACTGCGAGGTTCTTTACAATCCGAGCGTTGTATAGGGAGGTTTCTGATGAGCGCAAATGGTGTTTGTGAGGACGGATTGAGTTACGATGGGGGGGAAACGGCCAGGAAGCGCGGAGCCGAGGTGGGGCTTTATCTTTTCTTTTTTTCCTTCTGCTTACCACCGTTTCTCCGGCTCGTGTTCCTTGGGTTCAGTTTGGGATTTCTCCAGATTTCTTTCTAGAAACAAACTTTTCTCTTCATATGCATTCATAATTTTGTGCGTGTCAGTGCGTCTGTTGAACAAAACTAGACATGCATGCAAAAGCAGTGTATTTTAGTAGTGATGCCTTAAGTTAGACCATAAGCTGAAGGTTCTCAAGAAGAAAAAAAAAACAAAAAGAGAAAAAAAACATTTAATGAGTTTGTTATTCTCTCCATGTGGTATACAATTGTGTCCTTTCCTTCCACAGTACCTTTGCTGGGTCACTATTTTTGCTCCCTTGTTAGGTAGGTCATCATCAGCAGTGCCGAGGTCTGAACCCCCTCCCCCCACACACCGGGACGAGTGCCCCCCTCAGCACTCGCAGGTGTTATGAGGAGTTTCTCTCGGCTGTTCGCAGGTTATCTGGAAATGTCCTGTATTTTCCAATGTGTGTTTTTTGTACTGTAGGGAGTAATGTATCTTTTATCATCAAAAAAAAAATAAACATGTTAAACAGAAACGCCGTCTCTGTCTTTGGTTCCGTTACCTCCTGTAAGCCGAGCTCCGCTGCTCTCAGAAAGGGCTTCTCCATGTCCACGTCCGCTTTGGCGCTTCCTTCAAAGTACTCTGCTCCCGTTTCCTCGCACCACCTCAGGGCCTTTTTACGAGACACCTGCCAAGATTTTTTAAAATGGATGGATGGTTCTTACAAAAGATGAATGAAGAGCTGCAGAACTAGACACTGAGTGAAAATCGGTGGACCATCTGGACATGGCATGTCTTCTGCATCTTCCTGTACCCAGGTAATTGTTATTCTTATTTTAGGCCTGTTTGACCCTGATAATCAGTCAGGTGAACACGCTAATTATCATTATCAGAGTCTGTAAATATTGAGACGTCAACACAGTTCTCATTGTTTTGGCTGTTAAACATCACCATGATGGATTTGAAATAAAACGATCAAGATGTGTTTTAACTGCAGACTTTCGACTTTAAATTGAAAGTACTTACATCCAAATCAGATAAACGGTGTGTAGAGTAAAAATCCTTGTGTACTTTTAGTTGAAAACCGGAATCATATGCAGATAACTTGTTCTGTATTATTTTTTTAAAAAAATTTGCATCTAAAGACACCATATCTCTCGAGGAGTCAGTGTTGCTTCTCCGGACTTCTAAACAACTCTCCCTTCCAATGTCACACACCCCCCCCCCCCCCCCCCCCCCCCATGCTCATAGACAGCGTTAAGTCTCTTTAACCTGACAGCATTGATGACACTATAAACAAGGAATCACATTTTCTTTAAGTGTCTACCTGAAGCTCAGTTAAAATATCTAACAGGTGTATGAATTACAAGTTTGTATTTTGAAAGGGACAAGAATGAATGTAATTAACAATTACAAATTAAACTTTCCCGTTTTGATATTTGGTTGCAAATCCTCAGCAGTCAATTCCAGCCTGAAGTCTGGAACACAGTGACATCAGAAGATGCTGTTTCATCCCTGGTGATGCTCTGCCAGGCCTCTACTGCAGCTGTCTTCACTTCCTGCTTGTTCTTGGGCCATTTTCCTTTCAGCAGGTGAAAGGTTTTTTACAGTCCGAGTCAGGTCAGGTGGTTTTAATGCATAATTCCATTTCTTTGCCTTACAAAAGTCTTTGGTTGTTTTGCAGTATGTTTAGGATCATTGTCCGTCTGCACTGTGAAGCGCCGTCCAATCCATTTTGAAGCATTTGGCTGAATATGAGCAGATAATCCTGCCAGAAAGACTTCAGAATCCATCGCTTTATATATTTTTTGTCAAATTAAAAGTTGCACTGAAAGAAATCAAACTAGACTGTGTCAAAGTTATTTACCTAAGATAACAGGGAGGGACTCGGAGGTCTAAATTTAACACTGCAGTGTGACCCAAGCTGCGACCGACTGACCTCTCTGTTGCACAAGTCCGTTTTGTTGCCCACTACAAGAAATGGGAAGCCAGATGGATCCTGAGGTTCACCCTGGACCAGGAACTCCTTCCTCCACACATCCAGGGCGCTGAAAGTGGCAGAGGAAGAGACGTCGAACACCAGGAGGCAGCAGTGACTTCCTCTGTACAGAGGTGTTCCCAGAGACTGGAACCTCTCTGTGCCTGCTGTATCCCAGATCTGACACACACACACACACACACACACACACACACACACACACACACACACACACACACACACACACACAC
>JAVKLF010000110.1:18094358-18112314 GCA_034783495.1 Millerichthys robustus | reverse complement strand
ACACACACACACACACACACACACACACACACACACACACACACACACACACACACACACACACACACACACGATGTCATGGATCATTTACTTCTAAATGCTTCAAAGAAGTAATCCTTTTTTTTGGAAACTATTCATTTGCTGTGATTGAACGTGACGATCGGATTAAATTTATTTGAACTAAATCTGAATATTGATTTAAAAAAAGTATTTTTCAAATCCTTCCTTTGGATAAAATTTAGAGTGGAAAAAATTTTCCCTTTTTGTTTGAATTTCTTCATGATTTTGCATCCATTAATGATTCTGTTATTAACTGCACGCAGTGAGCAGAAACACTGTTTAAACTGTTGTTTCAAAGCGTTTGAGCCACCTGTTAAACATATTCACTGCAGTCAGACCGGACAGAAAAACTCACGGTAAAATAATCAGCACAATTTATTTTCACTTATTGATAGTTTTATGGCCCTTAATTATTATTTTTTATAATTTGGGAATGGCAACATTCTACTTCTATGTTTATTCACCTACAGAAACAGTCATGGTAATTAAAAATAAAGCAATAAAGGCGCCGTTCATGAAAACATCCATCCATCCATCCATATCCAGCAGTCACAGTTCGAGGGGCGGGGGACACCCTGGACAGGTCACAAGTCCATCACAGGGTATGAAAACATCTGTTCAGATTTTAAAAGTCCAACAATGAAGATTTTTGTTCAGATTTGATGAATAACATTTGCAGATAAAAGTGTTTTGTTTACACTGAGTGCCTACTCTTTTGAAAAATGAATGTTACATTTTATTTCTATTCACCGAGACGTGCATGAAACATCATATTTACAGTAGATATAAAATGTTTTCACCTTCTTGGATATCTTATATTTTTATTTCTATCATAGGTCGGTGGAGGTCTTTATAAATCGGCGTGTTTGACCAAATTAGTTTACAAAAAATCTTCATTGTTAAAGTGAAAGTCAGATCTCTACAAAGTAACACAAATCAAAAAGGTGGAATGTAAAATATGTTCATAAATGTTCAGCCCCGTCACGTCAGTATTTAGTACAATGACAGCACCGAGTCTTAATCAGTCCTACACATCTGGAATACTTCTACTGTACAAAACTGCTTAAACTCTGAGTAACTCTAAGTAAAGGTGTTTATTTACTTTAATCACTTCAACCACTGCCCTCAGGTGATTCTTAGTTCACTAATTGTGGGACTGCCATCACCTTTTTGTTAAATTAGGACAGTTAATTTTATATTTAAGTATATATTTATACAATCACTTGTTTTTTTTAGTAATTTTTACTTAATTGGCGTTACTTTATATCAGTTTTCACTCCGTCATTTCTCATTCGTACATCCATCAATCCATTATCTTTTCCTGCTTCATCCTTTCCGGGTCACAGGCAGCTGATGTCCACGTCAGAGATGGGGGGACACCCTGAACAGGTCTCTTGTCCACCACAGGAACACATAGACACCCCTGGGGTAGGGATGTAGGGACAATTTAGAGTCAGCGACAATCCTAACATGGATGTTTGTTTGGTTGTGGGAGGAAACCGGAGTACCTGAAGAAAACCCACACGGGCACAAGGACAACACGTAAACTCATCCCGGGTCGGGATTTAAACCCATGACCTGGCTGCGAGGCGACAGCTCTGACCACTGACATACAGGTTGCTCATCTGGGAGCAGCAGTCACACTTTTTTGTTGCATTACATTTTTCAACACACACCAGAATCATGATTTAATGGCACCTACAACCAACTCTTCACTTGTGTCATTTGTAGAGTTCTTTGCTCCGTAGTGCGAAAGTTCAAATGCAGATTGCTTTACGTTGTGATTTACAATGACTCTTTATCGTGTTTCATGTACAAATGATTTAAATATGGTGTTGTCTAATAAGCTCTGCAGCTCAGACAGAGGAGAAACCGCTTTAGAGATGTTAAGAAAAAAAAACATCTTTGTTGAGTCTGAAAATCACAATAACGAGCTGCAGGTGTTAGTATTTACCTGCTCTGTTGCTTAAATAACAATTATAATACATTATGGTCTATTTTGTTGTGTCCAACTTCAGTACATTACTAGTTTCTAGAGGACTGTAGCATGAAAATGTGTTACAAGTTTGAACACACTACAAAAGGGCTGACTGACAACACAGTGAACCAGTGAACAACTGAATTATTCAAACACAGCCATTCTAGCCCATTTTTACAATTTCAAACTGAAAAAGTCTGATTTCTGACAACCAATTTAACACATCACATTTCCTCAAACGGAACCTGTTCAACAACAGGTAAGATATTTGATGATCTTTTCCACAAAATCCTACTTTGAAAGATATGAACTAGTCCTTTAATCTTGGATCTAAATGAACTTTTCTTTTCAATCTGTTTAATAAACGTTTAATCTTTGTTGACAAAAGTCTGCAGCTGAGAACAGCAGAAAACACAATATGTGTAGACATATACAAGAACGAGGAAGTTCAACAAAAGTGTCAGACTTTATGACTAGATGTAGTTTTAGCTGCTTCTGTAAAATAAAAGGTCGCTAAAAATAAGTGATTAAAGGAACTCACTGCAAAAACTGTCCAAAACAAATTTTTTTCTCACAAAAGTTTTGTTTACATTGGGTGTGGACCCGCATCTCAGAGTCAAATCAATATATCTGTACAGCTACTGGAGTAAACTTCTTCAAACTGCACCTCATGATACAGTTCAGGAAAACCTTTTTTTTTCTCCATAGTGTCCATGAATACCTTTAAATGTGAATTTTTTAAATGCAAGATAGTTCAATGTTCAAAACTGTAAATGATATTCTTTATTTGAGAAGTATTCTTTTAATATTATGTATAAATTATAATATTTTTGTAATATTGAGCTTTTCTGTTGTGAGAAAACAAAATAAATCTGTTGGTTTCTTTGTTTAGGAGAAATGCACTCATTAAAGCAAAGAAACCTGCTTCATGTTGATCACACTCGCCTCAGCAGATTCAGTTAGACAATGTGACACATTTCTGACCGGAACCAGTTGCAACAAACAAAGAAAATAAAACGTTCACACCGCCACGAGGCACGTTAGAATTCAGTTTGCTTCAAATGCCGTAAGTTTAACAGCTCATGTAAGATGTCAGGTAGTAACCACAGCTCAGAGGCCTGTAATATATATTTTTTATGCTGAGCAGCAGGGCTGGGGTTGCTCACTAAGAACTGCAAGATGACTGATAAGTTATCACTGAGGCCACAGACCTCCAAGCATCCACCTGCTGCTGGCACAACCACTGTCATCCTCCCTGTCAGTTAGTCAGCGAGGGCCTCGCTGTGTGTGTTAGGTCACAACACACACACACACACATATATATATATCAGCAGTGTGATCAGAGGGGCATATTACAATATTAAACTGTCCCATCGGGTTCATTCAACCCTGTCATGTCTCATAACCTGTGGGTACACAGAGAACCTTACATTTCACTTTTATATCTAAGTTCTCACTTGCATCAGATGTGTGTGTTTTCAGAGCTGATCTGTCCATGCTTCACTGCAGACCTTAAAAAGAAATAATACTTTCATTTATGCACTTTGGTTTCGTCTTGCTGAGCAACAGAACATCTGGGTACGCCGCCCACGCTCCACTCAGAGGATTAGTGATGAAGCAAAACTCGGACGGGGATTCTGATTGTCACCAATTGTTTGCACCAGTCTCTCGACTGCAGCTGACGATTCCTGACGCAGCTGCCTTCCTTTTATCAGTGGTCACAGCACACAATCCCTCTGAGTCCTCGTGGACCCTGATTGTGGGAAATAACTGTAATGAAGCGCAAAGAGAGATGAAAGGGTTTTTGTTGGAATCTATTCACCACATCTATTTAATGTTTCCCTCCCCAAACCACACGAAAACGTCCTCAAGCAAAACTGAGGCAGCGAGGAGTCTGAGGGCCTGAATGACTTTGTTTAAATTGACTGAAGAAGCAAAAAGTTTATTTAACCAAATCCCAAACTGAGCTATAAAAGTAAAGAGGAAGAAAACTATTGAAAACCCCAAAGTAGCCAAACACTAGCTAAAATCTACAAGAAAATGGCTGGCTAAAGGTTGGATTAGATTAGCTAAGCCGCGAAATGTTAGCTAAAGGTTTGAAATTTAAAATATTTGAAAAGTTCTCATTTTATTTAAATTTAAGATACAAAAACCAAAAGTCAGAGCAATAATTTCTTAATTGAGCTGAGTGGAATTGCACAAAAAAGCACAAAGTATGCAGAAATAGTTAGACTGCAAAACATGCATGAAAGCAACAGTAATGTTGAATTCATTCACCCCTTAATGAGTAAAACAAGCACAAGATGGATGGGGCGGGGGGTGGGAGTACAGAACGGCATGAAATATGAAGAAAAAGAAGCGCGATGAATTGTCAAGTTGTCCCATAATTTATATTCTTTCCTCAACTGTCTGTATCTGCTGTTTTATCTGCAGCAGCTGTCAGCTCTGCTCTGGGGAAATGGCAGCAAATGACAGGGACAGATTAGCAACCACAGGCCCGCTCCAGTTCAGTCACAGGCCCATCTGTTGTTGCTCCTTCACTCTTTGGCTCTTTTTTAAAATCCTTCATAGATGTGCCACATCTTAGCCTGAGCTATGACAAGAGGAAAGAGGTGAATTCATTAAAAACTGAAACTCTGTAGTTCAAAGCAACAACTGGAGTTTAATTGAGCTTTTGTTTAATATAAAGGAAAGAAGCGAAAATCATATTAGAACTACTTAAAACACGACTAGAACCGCTCTTTCTAAATATATACAGTATATATAATTCTGTGTAGCTGGATGGACAGTACAGTAGTAACACCATGTGGAACTTGGTCACTCGCGCCCCCTCGTGGTAATAGCACAGCACTACAGCTCTGACTGACCCTGAACAGGATGTTAAATTCAGATACACATTTGCCTGCTGTTATTCAAGTTAAATGGTATCATTTTCACAGTTTTAATCTTTATTCAGACAATGTAACTTGGAGCTGTTAAAAAATACGTTTTTTACTTCCTACTTAGTCACCACTTTTGTCTGCACACATTGGAAAAACATGGCTCTCAAATTGGAGAGTATTGGATGCCTGCCTGACTTGTCCACATTAAATACCCTGCAATAATTTGAAACGGGAAACGTGACGCTAACTCTGAGTTGTTCCAAAGAGGAGGGAATAATTTCTGCACGGGGAATCAAATAAGAGAACACCAGCTTGCTTTGTTGCATTTTAGGTGTTCTCTGTTGCAGAACAAGTTAATTTTTAAAATCTAAATCTTTTTTTGTAAAACATTCAAGGCCTGAATGAAATAAATTACTGGATAGTTATAAACTCAATGTACATAAACATGAAAAGTCTTATGACTATACAGACTAATAAAGCACAATTTGTTTGTTTCTGGGTTTTTACATCTTTTACACTACCTTCATTCGATACGTTCATTGGTAGAGGTAATAACAGCAACTTTATGTAGATTACTGTTAGCAGTCTTGGGGAATTTATATTATAAGACTTTAATTATCTTTGTTTTTTTTACTAGGTTCTAAGATTATTTAAATCTAATTTTAAGTGGACAACAAAACAGATTCCATCATGTTATTTTTATTATACAAAAACATAATTAATGTGGAAAAACTGTTCATTCTTAATGCACCTCACCATATTTGGTGGCTCTGCTCAAACAACTCATTCTGACAGTCAAGCACAGTGGTGGAGGGGTGATGATTATAGTCGACACTGACTCAAACCTTAATTTTACAACCTGATAAACTCCAGATGATCTTCTAGTGTTTTTAAATGTAAAGTCATGGAGTGAATAGAGGGTGGACTGTCTTTTTTCCCCCACATGAGACTATTTGTTTGCAACAGGAGGTTGTCTGTAAGGCAAAAGAAAACACGCACAAGAAAAACATAAATATATTTATTTTTAAAGCATGCTTAAAACTCCGTTACAGCCAACAAAAGGAGTTGAGCATTCCACAGTAAAATAAAAAAATTAAACTATAACTTAGATTTTGTGTCAGCTGTTCGTGAGACGTAAAGTTGGTCCCGGGATTAAAGACAAAAGACAAAAAAGAAGCAAATTCACCAAACCAGCTGAATGTTTCACTTTCTTATAGCTTATATTAGGTTACTCTTAAGCACTTCAAGTCTGAACAACTAAAATACACTGCTGTATGTTACAAAATAAAAGGTAACAGGAAAAGGGGTGAAAAACGCATTGGTTTGTTCAGCTACATAATTTGGTTACTTCAACGGTTTGCTTGAATTCAGTCTGGCCACATTCTGTCAGTGCACAAGCAGAGGGGATTTGTATATGAAATGTAAACATTAAGTAGCTAGTTTTATTTGAGAAGGTGAAGCGTCACACGTGCCGCAATGGGGGCAACATGCAGAACTTTTAACGTTTCTTAGCCATGAGCATGCCGAGAAGCAGCCCGGTGATCAGGGCCGCTCCGGCTAGCAGCCATTTCTTCAGGGACTCCTGAAATCTCCTGGCTTTTGCTGCAGCGTCTCGCCCATAAATCTCAGCAAAGCTGTCCTGAAAACATGAAGGAACAAGGGAAGTCAGTTTAAATGGTAGACAGAGACAAAATGGCAACTGAAATGTTGATTTATGTTTACAACTTTGGCAAAAAATAAAAAAAGTCAAGTTTTTTGGCACAGAATGTTAAACAGTGTCTTGATGAACACATCCCATCACACAGTGACAGCAGCTTAAACATCGGCTCACCCATCCTCCTTGGCTGTCAATCCACGGACTGATCTGATCATCCAAGTAAACGGTCATCCAGTCTGCGATGCGGGCGACAAGCTCGTTCATATTCCTCTCGACACACTGCACACAAAGGACACCGCCGAAGGCAAACAGGCCCACTACACGCCCCCAGTTGACCCCATCCTTGAACAGCTCGTCCAACACGCTCTTGAAGCTGTGGTAAACGGTGTCAGGGGTGATATCAAGCTGCAGCGATAGGTGACTAAAACTTTGTGTGTAGAGAAGTTCAAACTCATTGGCTGAGTCCTTCAGAGCTGATTTTACAGCCTCTATGTCGCCACGGGGAGGCCAGGACTTTCCCGATCGGCCGTCCTTGCTGTTGACCAGCAAGCCGTTACTGGCAGCTGAGTTGGTCTTCTCAGTCCTTTCATCGGCAACCTCTGGCCTCAGCAGAGACTTTGAATAGTTCCTCTGAGACAACTTGTAACTTATGTAGAACTCCACCAGCTCTCTGTTGCTGTATGACATTTTATATGCGCTGAACAACACACAGCCAACCTAATCAGATATCATGGTTAATGTCATTCTTCTGTCACTGAGGATCTTCTGATGCTGCAGCCTGCAACAGCAACCAGAAACAGGATGTTATGGTGACGTGCATTTCTTTAAGCAAACGTCTGCCACAAAGCAAAGCTAAACAATTTCGTGTGCATTTTTCCCAGTCAGCGCAGCACAGCAGGTCACTTCAACAACTACTTTACACATTTTGTATGATTCATGCAAGCTTCATTTGTGTTTAATTACTGTTTACATATTTCTCGGTTGGACAAAAAGCTGACTGGAGATTAATCGAGCGTGAAAACTGTGGCTTATATTTTAAAATAACACATACTAGCATTAGCTGCTGCTCACCATTATAAGCTCCAATGTAACACTTCATCATTAAGAGGTATTTCGTACCTGATTTCTGCGTCTAGGTGCCAACTTTCCATGGCTGACAGCTCCAACTAGAAGTTGCGTAGTTTCACACTAACGGGGTTAGCCACACATGCTAACTAGCTGCTAAACGGTCCACAAGAAACGTACCAAAAAGTACAACCTACATGCCAGGTTTTGATCAAAATATACTTTATCTGTGACTATTATACTTACAGCTGCTACAAAGTTTTTATTCCAGGTAAGTACGCAGCTATGGGGATGACAGAAGATGTAGATGGAACTGAAAACACAATATAAACATTTTTGCAGCTGTACACTCTGTGGCCCGCTTCGTGATGCACGCTGGCTGCTAGCCAATAGTGTTGCTGATTCAGCCATACAACCCGCCCTCTCCCCCTGCTACACCAATCAAGGACTCGGAGACACCGGAAATAGAGGCCACTTACAGCAAAACCATTAAACACGTAACTGCGTTCGGCCTCTCAATTCATACATTCGCTAATAAGATCAAGCATTCTCGCGTTTGCTTAAAAAATTAATCTAAATTAGTTTCTGAAATTACGTCAATGTTGAATTTCAGACAGTTTAATTAAATATTGCTTTAAAAAATCTTAAACTTTATCAACTTCTACTGAAAATGTTAGTTTATGCTTACTAAAACTGAATAAAACTAATAGCTCAGTGACAATGTGGTTAACTTTGCCTGCAAATCAGTATGTGCGCACATTAAACGAAAATTACATCTAGAACCATTTTTATGAATATGGGTAAAGACATAATCCCAACAGCTTTTTATTAAGTGTTTTATTCAAATATGTAGATAACTTTGAACATATTTTACACAATCTAAATCTGAAAAAAGGAAAGCTAGTCACGTGGAAAGAAAATAAAAACATGGAAGTAGGTAAACTGACATAACTATTTAATATGAGAATTCAGCAGCAAAAACAAATACAAAGAAACTAACAAAACATCAATGTATACAACAGAAAAACAAGGCCTATATGCATTGTTACTTATAAAAATGCACTTTTTTCTCTGACAGTATTTAGAAGTGCAGCATTAAGAACTGACAAGTTTTGGTGACCCTTGGTATTCATTAAATAGTTGTGAGAGTTGCAAGCATGTGTGGATCAGAACTATTTCTATCTTAAATCATTTTTTTAAAAACTTAACCATGGTTTAAGAACCTAGACACCCCCCACCCCCAAAAGAAAAAAAATAGTCTTCTACATTGCAGGATCTTCCGTGTCCGCATGTTCATAATCTTCGGTTAGGTTTTCTTGGTCGTCGGACTCCATGATTTCATGTGTTGCCTCGATTTCAAAAGGAACACAGATGTTTTCTTTCCCATCTTGTGAAAAGCTCCTTTCTGTAGAAAAATTGTTTCCGTCTTCATGTCTTGTGTCCTGTGTTATATTTTCTTAGTAGTTGGACCCTACATCCTCAGATGGTGGTGTTTCTGCTTTAAAGGTCATGCAGACATTTTCATCCCCATCCTGCATAACATTGTTCTCTGTTAAAGGATCTGTGTCCTCATGTTTAGTCTCTTCTGCCAAGTTTTCTTGGTCTTTGGATTCAATGTTTTCAGGTGACATCATTGTTTCAAATGACATGCAGACATATTCTTTCCCATCTTGCAAAAAATTTCCTTCTCTTGAAGGATCATCTGGGTCCTCATGTTTAGTCTCTTCTGCCAGGTTATCTACGTCTTTGGATTCCATGTTCTCAGGTGACATCTCTGTTTCAAACGCCATGCAGACATATTCTCCACAGTCTTGCAAAGAACTCATCTCTGCTGAAGGATGATCTAGGTCCTCATCTTTTGCCTCTTCTGTCAGGTTTTCTCGATCCTCGAGTTTCATGTTCTCAGAACTCGTTTCACCTGGTTCAAATGTCATGCAGTCATTTTCTTTCCCATCTTGGAAAGGGCTCTTCTCTGTTGAAGAATCATCTGCTTCCTCATCTTCTGTTATGTTTTCTTGGTCTTTGAACTTCACATTTTCAGCAGGTGGTGTGATTGTGGAAATAGTGTCATTCCCATCTTGCAAAGAGCTCATCTCTATTGAAGGTTCTTCAGCATCCTTATGGTTTCTCTCTTGGTTTGCCTTGTTTGTTTGGTCTTTCAATTCCACATACTCAGCAGGTGGCATCTCTGATTCAAGAATCACAAATACATTTTCCTTCCCATCTACCAAACAGTTCTTCTCTGCTGAAGGACCATCTGTATCAACCACGTTTGTCACTTTTGTCAAGTTTTCTTGGCCTTTGTTTTCAGTTGGTGGTTTCTCTGTTTCTACTTCAGAGTCTGAGTCAATGGAAATGGTCTCTGTGCACGTGTTGAGTTTTAAGGCGTTGTTTGGTAAGTTGCACGTCTTCGGTTTTGAGTGAGGGGTTGATCTGCGGCCTGCAGACCTCACAGTTGAGGTACCAACTACCCTCCCCTTATCAAAGATCAAGTGATGTTTTACCTTTTTTAGAGCATGCATGTCAAAGCCTAGCTTCACTGAAGCCTTGTTCATCTTACAACTCCTGAAACATATGTTTCGCTTTGATGCAAAGTGGCTAGCAACCTCAGACCTCCACATATTCAGATTTGCAGACAACTTTTGCTCTTCATCAGGAGTTGGGTATGGTTGCAGGTTGAAGTAATTTGTCAGGAATTCTTTTTTAGCCAAATAGGTTTTGTTTCCATAGCCCTTGGTATCCAGAACAAGCCCATTATTTTCACAGGATATTTCACATCCTTTGTCCATCTTCGTCTTCTTAGGATTGGGTGCACCCTGTATTTGCAGTCGTCTCTTGTGGACACCAGCCCCAGATGAGTTGAGACTCATGGCAGACTTGAAGCCATGGCCAACCTGGGTCCTACCAACAGCTCTGCACTGCACAAGATGCAGTGTGATCGTAGATGCGACCATGTTACTAGTGTACACTCCTAAACAATGGATGCACTTGTATGTCAACTTTTTTTCAACAGGGTGCATTGTTTGGAGCACTTGATGTCTCTCCCTCAGATGCAGGGCCAAGGCATCTTTGATGGGAGCTTTGATGACAGATAAACAAAGTGGGCATACAGTTTTTCTAACATCAGTGTTGTGGAATATTGAAGCAAAACCTTGTGATTCACTGTACTTGGCCATTTTAGCAGAGGGTACTCTGCCAGGAGGATGAACATTTTTGGGGGCAGGTACAGATTGATCCTGACCATTGACTGAATCGTTCATGTTAAAGGTGAGAACAGCAAGCTGAATGTTTCTTGGTGTACCTTGTTTAATGGTCAAATCAAAAGTTAGAGGTGTTCCATCAGTGGGGCCAACAAATTCACCTGGGTGGCTGTGGGCTTCGTGCCCCATGATTTTCTCAACACTGTGGAAAATGGAGTGGCACTGTGGACAAGTTAAGCCGTGAATTAGCATGTGGTTAAGTAGTGTGTTGCTGGGCAGATAGCGATTGCAAACCAAACACTTGCTGGTGAAGTTGTGGATTTTCACAATGTACTTGGCAAGTGCCCAAACTCTCTTTGCCTTGTGAGCACTCTCAAAATGAGCACTGTAGAGGTTTTCAGGAAAAAGTTCGTTGCAAACGGTGCATATCTTCCATTTCTGTGTTTGGGATGTGTTCACACCAGTTTGATTATTTTCAACAACAATACTGCTGGCAGGAGACATGGCACTTATCTGACTCGTTTGGATGACAGACTGATTTTTGACAGGATGTGTTGCCGGCTTTAAATAGCCAATCACAGGTTGTGCAACAGATTTAAGAGTGTTGCCTCTAATAACGAACTGAGTTTTCTGATTCATCGTAGTAAAAGGCTGAGACACTGGAACCGAAATCTTAGCATGTGCAATCATGCTCGTTACTTGTGCACCAATGCGTTCGTGGTACTCCAAAACGTGCTGCACTAAAACCTCGTAGCTTCGAGTGGAAAACTGACATTGCTTACAGAAGATGTTGTTCCCATTAATAGAAGCACCATTTCTGACAGAAGATTTAGAAACCATACCAAAATATGGTGAGACAACATGCCGAAAATGCTCCCTGTAAATGTGCCTTTTCACAACATTGTAGAGAGAGTCCCGGAATGTGCATTTTTTGCAGAAGTACATGGCTTTCTCCACTTTCTGTACAGCATTTGAGATGCTTGTTTTTGTTCCCAGCACTGCCCCCTGAGAGTTTGTGAAATTCTGCTGTTTCGAACTGGGTATGTGGAATATTTTGACGTGCGTCTCAAGGGTTCTCTTGTTGGCGATGAATGAACAGTAAGGACAGTTGAGAAGAATTCGATCATCCAAAAGCTTTCGGTGTACATTGCGAAAGTGATTTCTGTAGCCTGAGTAGTATTTGGAAGAAAATGAACACTCAGCACAGCAGAATGGCTTTGATCTGTATTCCTGAAAAACAAACAAAATAAAACAGCTTAGGAACTGATCTACAGGCATTCAATCAAAATTTTAAAACTAAGATTTACCTGTGGTTTTGAAAACAATGAACTCCATGCGTCATCAATACTGTCAGTCTCTTTTACAAGTTCTTCATCAGGACAAAACTCTTTGAACTCCTGTGGAATGGTAAACCACACAACTGCCAATAAATATTAGTAAATACATTATAATTAGTCGCAACCTGTTTAATAGCGTCTGTGATGGCATCATAATCTATCTTTCTAACATTTTAGAGAGAAGAGAAAAAAAATCATACTCATTTGAGGACGTCCTAGTGATAAAAACAAAACACCATGTCTGTATTATTTGGGGAGGAAGTTTTGTTTTTAATTTTGATTTGCAAATTATAACAGTCTAATAAATGTTATACATATTTTGATTCAAAGCGCTGCTATTGTATAAAAACAACTTTAAAACAACACACTACATTTATTGGAAGGGGTGGGCTAAAACACTTATTTCTATTGAAGTGTTTAAATATACTGTATTTTTTGGACTATAAGTCGCAAGAAAAAGTCTCTTTTTTTCTCTTTCAAAAATTGGCACTGTGCCTTATAATCCGGTGCGCCTTATATATGAATTCTGGTTGTGCTCACTGACCTCGAACAGATTTTATGTGGTATATCAGTCAAAAATTTTTCGTATGAGTTTTGAAAACTATGAAGCCGTACCACTGCTTGATTGATTTTGGAGCATTATGGCTTCCGTAGCAGGGGAGTATTATTATCGCGTGTAGTAAGATCCTAAAATGTTGTCTGTTAAGAGACATACAAAGCGGATTTCAAACTCAAGGCTATCAGTCACACAGTAGAACATGGGAGTAGAGCAGCTGAGAGACATTCACCAAGACAGGAAGGCAACGCCGGGCGGGCAAGTTACACCACAATCTGCCAACGGATTGCCTGGGCTCAGGTACCGGTCTCAAGTGTCGTCCGAGCTTTCACAAAGGCTGGAATAATCATGGAACAGTTAAATAGCAGCAACGAGACCGACTCGGATGATGACGGGAAGGATACGGGCACGCTTGATGCTGAAACTGCCCAGCTGTTCAACTTGTGACTTTATAATAGGAGGCGCTTTATGTATGAAAATAGACCCGTTCATTGATACTGCACCTTATGCTCAGAAAAATACACTAGTTGTATTGATGTGCTGTCAAAGTATTTATCTGATCTAGATCATAAACATGAATTATAATACTGAACTTCATCCAAGTTTAGCTATGCAAATGTTTGGGAGTGTGCATAAAATGTTAGCTGCAAGATTGACACTAATATTATAAGTAGGTTTTGTCTGTCTTGAGTGAACTGTGTGAATTTTAACAGAAATTAGCCAACAAAACTCTTAAATGCACTGTGTGGGCAGTTTTCCATACTTTTTGTATTTGAATTGGCTGAATGTGACATAGGCTTTTTGTGAAATGTGTTTAAAATGCAGCAGGAAGTTTTACCGTTGAGTTTGTTAGCCTATTCTCCATTTTGTTTGTTTGTTTTGTTAACTTTCTGACATGCAGTGTATTTTTTAAAACCAGCAGGCAGTTCATTTTTGTAAACAGATTAAAAGGCAATTAGTTCTGCACATCAATTGTTTTTCAAGAGTTTGAGAAGAAAAAAAAAGCTGCCAAAATTTGAGGCTAACTAACTTAACTAAATTGTTCATATTAACTAAAAAAATCCTAGAAAAACATGGTATGTGTTTTTTATATATATATATGCATGCATTGGCTAAGAAGTAGCATTAGCAACTTAGCACTTCACTCCACAACCCAGAACAGTGCCCAGAGCTGAAGGGGGACCCTGAAGGACGGTACTGAAGTGGACAAATGCAACAACCATATGAGACACAGAGGGCATTGAAATGACTGGCGACTTGCACTACCCCCTTAAATGAAGAGAGCTCGGCAACAGCGGCAACACGTTGTAGCAGCTTCATTTGGCCTGTTCACTGAACTTAACAATATAGGTTATTGTTAGTGTGGTGGGTGACCTTATTTTCTCATGATAAATTAATATCGTAAATATTGTGGATTTGGAAAAACAGAGGTAGAATTGATTTCTACGCTGACCACAACAGCTGCAGTTGGAGCACTTTGGATTTGGATATTTAAAATGGTTTTCAGTTCCAGTGTTAAATGCCAGTGCCACAGAGGCAGCTGTGTAAGAGTGGTTAGAAGAGTCATCCTGTGACCGGTGGGTTGCTAGTTTGATCCCCAGTCCCATTTTTCTCTGTCGATGTGTCCTTGGACAAGACAGTTCATCCACCTTGCCTGCTGCTGGTGGTCAGAGGGCCCGGTGGTGTCGGTGCATGGCAGCCTCTCTTCTATCAGTCTGCCCCAGGGAAGCTGTGGCTACAATGCAGTTTACCACCATCAGTGTGAATGACTGAAGCGTAAAGCGCTTTGGAGTTTTTGGAATTGATTAAACACTATATAAGCTTAGGCCATTTACCATTTGGGTTTTGTTGCCACCCCAGGATTTTTACTGGGCATCCTATTAAAAAAACAGTCAGTCTCAGAAAGGCCTCCAGACTCCAACGATCAGATGGTCACATAACTTGGTGTAAAAACCCCTACAGGTACAAGAAACACTCACCTCTGCTACCTCCTTGCAGAACTCGAGTCCGATGTCTTCAAGTGATTTCTTCACTTGTTTTCGGGCTCTCCTTATTCTCGCGAGATTATTCACTGGTAGCTGGAACATTTCTCCTAATAAATAAAAATAACATAAATTATTAAAAGCCATGCTACGTTTTCACACAGATCGATCAATACCATCACAGTGCAGATCAATACAGATTGATCACAGCAGCAGCTAAAGCACTGTCCTAACGTGAAACGGCACAAATAAGCCTCCACTTGCAAATTAGCCAATGCAATACATAAGTGTTATGTGCACTTTGAAGCTGTGCACCATATAAACGTTATCTTTGACAAAGTGATTAATCAAATGCTGCGACCAGAAGTGCAACACTACGTCTCGAAATGCTGCGACAGAGTTGAACAGTAAATTGCGTTAGCTTCATGGGCTAGTGTTAGCATCACTGCCCGCTCTCAGGCGTCGGCATGGTCAGCACCAAAAGCTAGGGTCACTATGTTTGTTTCTCCTGAACTCGACTAAGGTATTTTACTCACCTCAGGATACGTCTGCAAGACGGACTTTATACAGTTTGTTTCACCGTCATAAAAGATGAACAATTAAGTTAACTGTGGACGGGACGAGAAGACCGGTGATGTTCACGCTTCTCGGTGCCGGGGAGTTGATGCTCTGCAGCTCCACAGCTAGCTGGCTAAAAGGCTAACAGGCTAAAAGCTAGTTGATTAGTTTTACTGTGGAGCAGCAGCAGACCGGAAGTAGCAAACAGAAGAATAGAAAGCTCTGCGTCTTATGAATCTATTACATGTTAACACTAGCAACTGCCTAGACTACGTTTTGTCTACTATACCTCTTGAACTCGCTCTAGCGGTGAGACGTAGCTACATTTTCTACTTCTAAGGATCAACACGCAATACAAAATGGCGACCACAAAAAGACGGAAGTGGCGGTTTCTGAGCAGAGACATGAACGAGACAGGACCGCTTAAACTTTAAAACCGGTTTAATGGTTTATTTGTTTAAATTGTAAAGCACTATCAACATTATGATGAAATGTTTACACAAATTAAAGTGCTCAAGCACATGCATTCTACTCCTGCAGCAAGAACTGGCCAAACTCAGCTTATTTCAGATCCTAAAAGTATTGTCAAACACAACTGGTAAATGCTTTTTAACATTCAGTTGTTTTAATGTAGTTGTCATTCCAGTCGTTCCATCACTTCCAGTACAGCAACACGAGGTCCTGACATCACCAGTCTGGTAACTGTCCTGTAGCTCAGGTAAAGAACACACCTGCCATTCACCTGGCACACAAACTGACGTATCTGAAAGAGTAAAATTAGACAAAAAAAGATTATAGCACACAAATTGTATTTGTCTCTTAAAAATTAAACTTTTGCATTTAAAATAATTTCTCTTTCAGTTTGTAATCAATTGATTTTACCTTAACTCCAGCAGCTGCTGCGGGACTTCCAGGATCAACAGCCTGGACATAACAGGGGGCCCTGCCTCTGACAACGATACCCCAGCCCAGAGCATCCCCGATCACCTGGGATCATGGTAAGACAAATTACACTCCAGATTGTAAGAACTGGAATCCTGATTTGAATGTTACACTAAAATGATTTTAGGAAATTCAGGATATAGCTTGAATGTATTCTATATACTTCACACATACTAACTTACCGTCAGCACTTTTTTGATAAAGCGTGCACCAGGTGACAATAGCTCCTCACATGTGACACATCGTTTTAGGACTGCAGGACAGAAAGAAAAATATCTTCAAAACAATCTAAAGAGTCTTGTAACATTTTTACATAGCTGGGAGTAGATTATTTTTGATCCACTTGCCTGATTTAGGGTTGATTCTCATCACCACGTTTGAAGACAGTTGAGCAAGAGGTGGAAATCCACCAGAGTGGTGCTGAAGGCTATTCAAGCTGGCTCGACAACCACCTCTGAGCAGTTTTTGGATGTTTCTCGATCCCACTGGAGTGAGGTTAGTGGAAGAATCATTATGTGTGTAAGTCTGCACACGCCACAAAAGGCATCTTGCAAAAAGTTGTGTAAGCTTTAATATTACCAGACTCAAAAGCACTGTTGGGCTCCTGCAATGTGTCTTTGCATTGAATAAATGGACTGTCAAGATTGCTGTCCTCTGGGAGGGATGCTGCTGCTGCATTCTCATTGTTGTCCTGTTCCGTCTCATTTAGCAGTTCAGATAGGCGTCGGCGACGACGAAAATTGATGCAAAATTGATAGAGTAGGCCACTGTCAAAGAAGTCATGCTTCTTTGCCACTAGTGGTGGAAAATAATACAGCACAAAACCCAGTGGAACATGATTTAAGGACAAATGAAACTGTTTGCCAAGAGTTATTGCATGTATTTGCTTTTGATTGCAAAAAATCCCAGATGCCCCCTCCAGCCCCCTTCCATCACATGCTGCTGGCAACCACTGCCTATCATATATCAAAGAGCAAATGAGTAGTTCCCCACCGTGCTGAATGATGCCATGCTCCTGCAATGCACGACACAACTCCACTCCTTGACGCCGGCTCTCTACTTCTCCATTCTAAAGGAGCCAGTCAGTCAGCTCGCAGCCGGGAACAGAGCACTGATACAAAACCCCATGCTCCTTTCTCATCTGCAGAATCGAGGTTTTGTCTGCCACAAAACTTAAAACAGATAAGCAAAAAAAACAGTTTAGCTCTCATCACAGAGCAAATTTATATAAATATATGAAATGCTTTAAAAAAAAAAGCTTGAACGGAGCATTAACATTGAAAAATTGTCAATATTTACTGCATCCTAAAGAATTTGTAATCCATCCATGGAAGGTGGGGGCATTTTTTATGGCAGTTCAGTCAGACAAGCGTAATGTAATTATCTGATAATCTGGTACATAATGTATTGTACCACCGCTTTCTTTCTATTCCACAAAAATTGTTAGAAAATAGTTGGAGAAAGAGAGATGACGTAACACAACGGTAAACATGTACTTGTTCCAACATCCATCCATCCATCCATTCTCTGCCGCTTATCCGGGGTCGGGTCACGGGGGTAGCAGCTTCAGAAGGGAGGCCCAGACTTCCCTCTCCCCAGCCACTTCTTCCAGCTCTTCCGGGGGAATCCCAAGGCGTTCCCAGGCCAGCCGAGAGACATAGACCCTCCAGCGTGTCCTGGGTCTTCCCCGGGGCCTCCTCCCGGTGGGACGTGCCCGGAACACCTCACCAGGGAGGCGT
>JAVKLF010000110.1:18079864-18090543 GCA_034783495.1 Millerichthys robustus | reverse complement strand
GACCTGCGCATGCGCAAGAATGATCATTCAGTGCTTGAAGCACCGCCTCTGGCGGTCAGTAGGGATGAAATAGAACTGTATTTTTATTTGGAAACAAAGAAATAAACCAATGTTTGATTATTTGCAGATCCATAATTGGCTGATTTGATGGTGTTTATGTATTCTGATATCATGTTTGAATGGTTGGTTCATTTAGTGTTGCATGTTACTTATTCTAACATCTGCTACATGTTAAATAACATAGAGGAATGTTTAGGTTGTGTTTAGTTTCAGTAGTGTTTACCAGAAGCAATGCTGGTATTCATCGTCCCATTAGAACCAGATGAATTTAAACTAGCCACAATCTGAAGGTCGTCTTATGTTTGTCTGGCAAAAGAAAACCTGAAAAACATGCCACTGGCAATATTTATTTTATTTTGTGTAAAGTGAGCATTGAAATACAAAACATGTCATGTAATGTGTTTCTTGGAAGATGAAAGCACATGAGGCCCTCTCCTGGGCTGATGCTCAGAGGACGTTTTTCTTGGGTTGTTTTGTAACTCCTGCTTCCAAGACTGACTTTGATGCCAACTTTCATCATGTATGAAAATTTCATCATTTACTTCACAGAGTGGACTAGTTAGTGTTGAAGTGTTACATCTACAGTATGTGTGCAGTTGATGAGCCACATGTTGGCTCATCATGATGGCTAGACTTAGGGAAGAGGTGATGGACAGACTAACAGATGAGTCCAGGCAGGAATTTGTGTGGACTACGATGTTTTCAGATGATATTGTGATCTGGGGTGGAAACAGGGAACATGTGGAAGAGAACTCGGAGAGGTGATGGTCCAATTTTTAAAATAATATCTATGATCTCATGCTCTGTTGTAGCTTGATGTATTTGTTCAACATAATTCTGTGCTACAACCACATCAAACTTTAGTTTAATATCTGCGTTTTGACCAAGTTATTTGACCTGAGTGATAAATATCTTACCTGTTGTAAATAGCTTTTTGAACAACGTCAGTATGAACAAATTGATGTCATATTCGACAGAACTGATAAGCTAATGGCTTGTCCAAATGCAGCTAAACTAAAGTGGATTGTTGGCACTTTGGAAGTTGTTCTGCTATGACTTTTTTAATGAGCCAGTAATGTAATGTTGAAGTGGACCCATTTCTAAAGCAGAGTTTGCAAATTTAAAACAACAAATCTCCAAAATGTCATGATGATTCATCAAAACTCTACTTCATAAATCTTGAGACCTCAATCAGTTTTGAATTACATTATTGTTTTTTTTGCTGAAATATTCTAAATCTTCCTTCTGGAAGTGCCTCAGGCTACACAGGAAGTGATATCACTAGCTACTGAATAGAATTTAAGTATATAATGCAAAGCTGCCCAGTTTATAAAATAGTGTTCGGATCAACGCCAGTGTGATGAAGTGTTAGGTAAAACAGAAGGACATGGAAATAAAAAAAACTGTGCCCTAGAAAATATTGCACATTTCCTTTTCGCTTTGTATATTAATTACTTCATACTGTTCCTACGTCCATTGCTGCCTTCCATGCCAGAGGTTTAAACTAAGACTGGTGGTGCCAGTGCGTGGCAGCCTAACTGTTTACTGTCATAAAGCACCATATAAGTACAAGCCATTTACCATTTAAAAACATTTTATCATGACAATGGACTGAGTTATAGCTGTTTTAGTCAAACCATGGAAATGATTTTACATGGGATCTCATGAAATATTGTTAGATTTTTGTAATATTTGTTCAGAATATGTGTTGTCAATGACTCTCAACAACTACCATATCAATAATGACTGAGTTATAGCCGTTCTTGTGCTGATCGATGATTAGTTATGGCAGCAATCTTAATTTGGGGTGTAATCGGTGATTACATTGTAAGTTTCATTCAAATCTGTTTAGTAGTTTATGAGCTATTTTGCTAATAGACACACTGTTCTAACTCCGGTAACGTGATGTGCTCACATTTTGTGTTGTGAATAGTCTCAGCCACTACCACACCAAAGTTTAGCTCAATATCTGTAAAATGGACTGAGTTGTAGCCATTCTGCTGCTGCAGCCATCTTGAGTTGGACTGACTTGAAAAATGAAATGTCATTAGCATTTGTCAAGTAGTTCATGAGATATTTTGCCAACAGAAAAAATAAACACAGACTTGGGCCAAAAAATTATCCCATTTTCGCCTTCAGCTGTGGGGGGTAACTCCTTAACTCAAATTATACTCGGCTCAGCAAGTCTGTACCTGTACATTTACTGGGACATTGTTTTTCTGCCACTAGATGTCAGCATTTACCAACATGCTAATTAGGAAAAAGAGAAACCAGTCCTTTTCAGTTCATAGATATGATGCTTCTTTTGTTTAAGTAAAATCAGATTTTTAACATGAGTCAAACGAAAATCACAAAATAATTGGAATAAAAAAACAGAGTTGAATTTAAAGTTTAGGTAAGATGTATTGCATTAATGAGCTTATTAAATAACTTAAAACATTATAATCCCCAAAATGTCCATTTTTATTTCACACTCATTTAGTTTTGTACACACAAGCTGTAGGATTAAAATGTCTAAATGTATTGAACATGTAAAAAAAATGACACCCAAAACCATGTGTCCTGCTGAGTTCCAGCAGAGATTTGGGAGATAAAAAGTGAAGGAATCTGTTAGTGGGGGGACAAACTCGGAGTAGCTTTTATGTAAATCGTCCTGTTCAGCATGTTTTTATTGGACAGCAGCGCGGAGGTGTAGTCTGAAGGCGTGCCAGCCTCGCTCTGCCTTTATGAGGGAAAGTGCGCTTCATCCTGAACAGCAGAGGTGCGTTCAGGGGTTTTTAGGAATCACTGCTTCTCTCTGGTCCTCAACCCGAACCAGCAGCGCACCAACTCAACTCAGACTTTGAGAGCCTGGGAACACTTCAAATATTCTCTTTCCCTTTCTTTTTGAGCTAACATTCAAGTCTGGAAGTGTTTTTTTTATTACACGTGAGTGCGTATTCCCTGACTGTATGAACTGTCAGCGGACACTCGGAGCTCCGTGACGAGTTTTCTTTTTTTTTTTTTTTTGAGTACTGAGACGCGTCCTGATTTGAGGGCTCTGCAGGTACCCACACATGGATTTTGTCGGTGAGTTTGACATGATGAAGTTCGGCGTCAAGAAGGAGACGATGCCGGGCTTGGATCGCTCCTACATCGGGCCGTGCGGCGCGCTCCAGAGACCCGACTCCGTGTCCTCCACTCCGGGCAGCACGCCGTGCAACTCTGTCCCCTCGTCGCCGAACGTCCTCCCGAACGAGCAGAGGAACAACCCCGGGAGCGACCAGTTCTGGATACCCAACAACGGGGGGTACCCTCACCAGATGTACCCTCAGGCGTTCGGCCTGACCCCGGAGGACGCGATGGAGGCCCTTATCGGCGCCACGACGACGCAGCAGGGTCACCCGTCTGCGCCCCACCATGGCCACCACCCGCAGGCTTTCCAGGCTGACTACGACGGGTACTTGAACGAGCCCGTCCCGCTGCACTACCCGGGCCTCTCGGGTCACCCCGACATGCAGGGCATCCCTGCAAATCACTGCCAGGACCCGTATCTGAAAGACGAGCTGGGCAGCCCGTGCCCTCAGTCCCCGGAGGCCCAGCAGCAGCAGGTCCTGGGGGCGCACCACCAGCTCCAGCAGCCGCACGGCCGCCACGACCGGCGCAACAACGCCGACGTGCTCTTCTCGGACGAGCAGCTGGTAAACATGTCGGTCCGGGAGCTAAACCGGCTGCTCCGGGGCCTCAGCAAGGACGAGGTGATGCGTCTGAAGCAGAAGCGCCGGACCCTGAAAAACAGAGGCTACGCGCAGTCGTGCCGCTACAAGCGCGTGCAGCAGAAGCACATACTGGAGCACGAGAAGACGAGCCTGGTGTCACAGGTGGAGGAGCTCAAACACGAACTCAGCAGGCTCATCCGGGAGAGGGACGCGTACAAACTCAAATGTGAGAAACTGTCCGGGGCGAACTGCTACCACGAAACCGGGTCCACCAGTGACACCCCGTCCTCACCCGAATATTCTATGTGAGGGTTTTCCAAATCATCCTGTTGTCATCGCGTTTTTAAACCTCCTGGAGCAGAAAGAAATGACTGAAATCCTCACACAGAAGAAAAAAGTTGTGAGGTGAAGCATGCATGCTGGACATGTATGAAAGTTTTATTTTGTACCGCCCTAAAAATATGTGTATTTTGACTGAAAGGAGATACTTGAAATCAGAGAATATTTGCTTCACATGCATGTAATCCTTCTACTTCTTGATTGACCTTCTTTTTTAATTTTTCCTTTTGGATAATTTTACTTTGCTTTGAATTTTGTTGCCTAATTTAGTGTTTTTTTGTGTTTCTGGAAAAAAATGGACAAGAACCCAAATCAATGATGCTTTTTGCAGAGCTGATTCTGCTGGACAGACATGTTTTGCATTTTCCTATAAACATAACAGGCGAGTGTGCAAAAAAGACAAAAAAAGAAAGAAAGAAAAAGCAACACAGATAATTCTAACCTGTTTTTATTTCATTTGCTATGAATCAATAAACCCTTTGTGACTTTTTAAAGTTGTGTCGCCATGGGCTGAAAAATTATTTTCTTCACAACAAATAGGCTGCTGCGACATTTATCCACATGTATATTTTTTCCTCTTGCTAGTTTTTTTAAATGATTGTTGTCATTTTACAGTCTTTTCTAACATTTTTACTGCCCAGTGCACAATATTAAACAATAAAATATGCATACCATAATAATGTTTGGATTGCACAGTAAAGCAAAAGAAGCTGATTCATGCAGTGGCCATTCTCCGGGGTGGTCTGCAAGGGAAAAATCTCTTGCCACCCCCGTTGCCACACTTTATGTTGGCTAGATCATGTATTTTAGTACATTTTGCACAATGTATAGTCATGAACATCCCCACAAAACTTTAATCTCTACACCAACACGCTGATTTGAAGTCTGCACATACCTTTAATTTGCAAAAAGCTTTCACTTGCCAACAAACCTACGTTTTACCAGAACAGACGGTTTGAACCTCCCCAAAGTGTTGTTTGACAAATACAAAAATAAGTCGTCAATGAATCCAAGAAAAAACGGGAAGTGGCAGACAAATGACACTCAGTTTCGGTGTTTTGTGTCTTTTCTGCAAATTGCAGACAAATAACCTTGCGTTCAATCATTGTATTTGACATTCAGGATGGCGGAGGAGCTGGTTATTGCGCAAGAGGCGGGGTACACTCTGAACTGGTCGCAAGTCCATCATAGGGCAGACAGATGACACGAAGGCATAAATTTAAGTCTAAAAGTTAAACTTTTTTAGGTTCAAGGCTCCCCGCTAGAACGTCATGCCACACAGATATACATTTCTACTCTTACTTATTAAGTAATTGATAATAAACCCACTCTCTAAAAGTATTTTTCCACATGCACATTTTTTTTCCTTTTGCAAGTTTTATTATTTTTTTAAATTTGTTGTCATATTGCAGTCTTTTCTAACATTTTTACTGCCCAGTGTGTGTTAGTAATGTTTGTGGTGAATGGTTCTTCCCTGACCTTTGCCCTTTGTGGAGTGCTGCTTCCTGTGAGACCCCAGCATGTGAAAGCACAGGGCTGGGATGGGGAGGGGGAGTGGGGGACAACCGTCCGGAGCTGTGGGGCACAGATAAAACAGAGTGGAAATCATGCTTCCCCTCTGCTCTCTTCCTCAGACAAACAGATTACCTCTGCGTTCATCGACAGAGGAAGAGAGGAACAACAAGCACATTGCTCCTCTGACACCGGCTCCTAAGGAATTTTCTCACTTCATGAGTGCTTTCCTTTTATTTCGTTTTTTTTATTTTTTATTTTTTTGTTAATCCTCGAAGCTATTTTCCTGGCCGTGGATCTTTCCCTGGTTGGGACTAGAATAATATTTGGATGACCGTAATAGCGCCAAGGTCAGGGAGATAATAGTTGATAAGTTGTTACGTTCTGAGTTTATAACCTCCGCGCTGAAAATCTTAGAGCGGTTTACTGTCACAGGAGACTTTGTAACTTTTCTCCCCTCCTGTGAGAGTTGGGGTGGGCAGATGGCTTCAGTCTGGTTACCAGCTCCCATATTTCATGTGTGACCCCCTCCTCCTCCCCCTCCTGACAGAGTTGATCTCACCTATCTGTGGAGGGAAAGCAGCCCTAAAGCCAGAGCACAGGTGCAGAAACACTTTCCCTTTTGATTTAAAGACTGTGAGGCTGCTTGGCTTTAACAGTAGACCTAGGGTAATTATGACTAAAGGTTAAAACACTATTGTCTTTCAAAAGAAAATCTGCAGCTGTTTTAATTACATGAAAAATTTACTTTTGTGTCAAAACAGTAAAGTTAATATTTCTATAAATGACAATTCCAGGTAAAATCCTAAAACAGCATTGAGGCCTAACATTCTGCTTCTGTCACGCAGACCTTTGACACAAATGTTATTTTTTTTCTCAGCTAGTTTATTTTTATAAAAATAAGTAACAAAATAAATTTAAAGACTGAGTATTCCTTTTAGACTAAGATCAACTTATGAGGAGAAACAATGAAACTGTTTTGGTCAAACCTTGAAAATAATGTTTTGAGCAAATTCATGCGATGGAAGATACTGTATGACGTTCAGTGTATGTTTTGTCATTTATTCTCACCTGCAACCACACTAACCTTGATCTCAATATCTATAAAACTGACAAAATTATAAACCATTCTTGTATTTTCTAAGGTCACTTGGTTGTGGTCACCATCTTGAACTGGACTGACTCCAAATGGTTGTAAACGTTCATCTAATGATTACTTTCTGGAAATCTCATTGATTGTCCAGTGGTTCATGAAATATTTTGTTGTTTGACTCCAACAGTTATTGCTAAAGTCTTGAGCAATAATCTTGTGTATGAGTCACACATGAAGTTGTTGTTTTTCTTTCTGCTGCTCCTTTCTTCAGGGGTCCCGAAAGAGAGCAAACTTGTTTTTAGTCAGATGTCTTGACTGTCTCCTGGGCTCCAACCTGCAGCCTCAGGATTATGAAGTCGCAGCTTTGACCACTGATCCACCACAGCTCCAATGAGTCACACTTCAAGTATGTTGTTAATGACCCTTAGTTGCTACCACACCAAATTTTAACCTAATATCTGCAAAGTTGACTGAATTATAGCCAGTTTTGTTGCTTTTAAGATTAGTTGGCTGTGGCTTCCATCTTAAATTAGTGTGTAATATGTCCACTGGTTTATGTGATATTTTGCTAACAGTACACACATATAAACACATAGCCTAATTGCTTTTAGCAGGGTCAGTAAATATAATGAGGCTGCCTCACTTTAAATCTGCTCAGATGTCTGAACATCAGCGTCTGATTTCCTAAAATACTTACTGTATGTGTCAAAACAGTTCAGTTCTAAAAATGTTGAACTGTTATTATATTTAATATATTTAGATGGCACACTTAGGCAAAATCTTAAAACAAACTGACTGCCACAAGCTAAAAATGTCCAAATCTAAATACGACGCAGACTAAATTATCTCGTGTCCTGTTTGCATACGTCGAACATTTTGTGTTGCATCTTTTCTAAAGTCATACGTGCTCCACGTGGCACATGTTCACAGATTTTAGGAGGTGCGGTTCTTCCGAACAAAGCGGCTCTTTGTGTGTTTGTGCTCTTGCAACACGTCACATGTGGCCTTCCAAGCGACAGTGGAATAATACAGTAGAAGTGTTTGCTAGGTTTGTGGTGCTGTGTGACAGTGTGCTGCTGTAGAAACGATTAGCCAGCTCTTTTTCCTCGCATGTGATAGGCTGGTTGGGCCTGATGTGGGAGCTTCGCTCTCTCCCTCCCTCCCTCCCCCTCCTTTTTCTTGCCACCAACACCCCGAGCCTACAGCGCCTGAGGCTGGCTACTGAGTCAGCAAGAGGGAAAGGTGTCTGCATGGCTGTGGCATCAGAATGAGAGAAGGACGACGACGGAGCGGGAAAACTGCTCAGATTGTAAACTGCTCTGTTAATAAGAATGTATATTTAGAAGACGGAAGTGCACAGAAACAAGTCACGGAGGTCTAAAGAGGACCAAACGTAATCTTACAAGCCTCTTTACAGACCAGGCTTAGTATTCCTTGAAGGAACGCCTATCACCCGCTGCCTCTCATTGCCAGAGCTTTAAAGAACGATTGCCTTTGGTTGAGAAATGATCAATTCCTAAAAGTTTTGGTCAAACCTTGAAAATCTTTATGCACAGTCTGATGTGGTGTGAGATATCATGCTCAGGGTATCAGAGAGATTCTCGGCTTCTATAGCATCAAATTATAGCTCATATTTGTGTAATTGGAGTGAGTTATATCCATTTTTGTTTAGATGAAGCTATGGTGGCCTTAAATGTTTTCTTTTGGTGGCCTTCTTGAATTGGGTTGACTCCAAAATGTAATGTGCTGTAGATGTACCTCCTGTGAGTAACCTTTGAATGTTTCATTTACAGTCTGTCTAGTGGTTCATGACATATTTTGCAAACAGACAAACATGGCTGATTCCATCAGCTAATGGAGATGTTTTAAGCAAGGATCTTGTGCAAAGAGAAGCAATTTGAAAACGGTGTTATGAATGACTCTTTTCTATCACCGCACCAAATTTTATCTCAATGTCTAAAAATAATGAGTGAATTATAGTCATTTTCGGAATTTTATGGTGAGTTGGCTTTGGCAGCCATCTTAAACAGGGTTGACTTCAAAAGTTAATCAGTTGTAGATGTCACGTATTACTTTCTGAAGGTTTCATTAAAATCTGGTTAATGAGAATGCTTGCTAGCAGAGTTGACTATAAATAGCTAAAGGAAAAATAATACACTTAAATCTTGTGCAAGCTATTAACGCTCAGAATATGTATTGGGCTTGACTCTCAGCTACTACTTCGCTACATTTTAGGTCTGTAGCTGTAAAACTGACTCAGTTAAAAACATTTGCTTTGTTTTTTTTAAGTCAAGTAGCTGTGGCAGCCATTTTGAATCGTGTCGATTCTAAAAGATAATCAGGTTTAGATGTGTCAGTTGAATGGTTACTTGTATTAAAATTTGTCCATTGGTTGGGTGTATATTTTGCTAACACACACACCAGTTTGTATTTCTTTTCCTTTTAGAATTGTGTATTGACTTTCATTCATTTCTGTAGCCGAATCCTGACCCTAAATCTAACCAGTAACCAGAAAATGGTCTTCCACCATATTAGGACTGGGCTTTGGTCCCTGAAAGTACTACTGGTTCTGACAAGGTAGGTGTTTATACTAGAAAATGTCCTTAAAAGATATGAAAAATCAGGTACACATACACACACAAACTACCCAAAACATTATTGTCCCCATTTTGCCTTACAGGCCTATTCCATAAAAAGGTCCTTTTATTTTCTTGACTAATGACGATAATTGCTTTAAATTTACCCAAAAAGTACTTTAATCCATTGAATAAAGCCTCGGGATCGAGCTTGCTGAGTGAAAACACTTTATCTAAATCAGTTGAGCATATTGCCAGCCTCTTGGCTGAGCGCTGGGTTCTGCCAAGGCCTGGCTGCGTCTCAGACAGCGGACACAGACAGGAATGCTGCAGATACTCACCATTGTGTGGGGAGAGGCAGAGGAATGCAGGCTGCCAGGCTGCGTACACAAACTCCAATGAACACAGCCAGAGGCCTCGAGCTGTGAGTGGAAGTCTGGACCAAAAGACCCCACAGTCAAACTCCACTGACCACCTCCACTTGTTATATCATAACCTCCTTCCCTCCACAGCTCGGCTATCTTAAACACTGTCCAGTAAAAAAAAACTACTTCAAAACAGTTAGAGATTAGATACATTTGGTATCTAATACTGTTTTTCTGTTTTTAATTTTTCACAAATTTTCTGCATTGATTTTTTTCCCCTTTATTTCTGCCAGTCATATATCAAAACATCCAGCCCATTTATTATACAGGTGCTATGACTCGTGTTAATCTTTTGCTACTTTTAGCTACAGTTAGTTTTTAGCTAGGCCTTTATTACTTTTAGCTTTAAACAGCTAACAACGCATACAGACATCATTTAACCTTTAGCCAGCTTTTTGCTTATTTTAGCTTTTTGCAACTTTTAGGTTTTAGTTAGCCTTTTGCTACTTTTGGTTTTTATCTAGCATTTGATTTTCCTTAGCTTTTAGCTAATGCTTTGCTTCTTTTAGCTTTAACAACTCAGTTTCAGCGTCCTCAGCAGATTTCAGCTGTCATTCGTCTCTCTTCCACAGCCATTTTGCAACTGTGTAGAGCACGATGATGGTCTATGAGAGTGGCTTCACGTGAAGTGCAGAGCAGAGATTTGGATGGAGGACACAGGATGGACGAGGGGGCTTCCTCTTTCACTTCCTACATGCGGGTCCAGTCAAGTGACTCTGTGTGAGAGTGTTGGGTTGGATGTCGCAGGGAAACGCAGCTTCGATGGCTGTGGTTTCCGCTCAGGATGTCCAGTCGTTTCTGCTTGCAGTTGTGACACCGTGAATCATGCAGTGATCACACACGCACACAGACATCTCCATGGACAATGCACACACACACGCACGCAGACATCTCCGTGGACAAGGCACACACACACACACACACACACACACACACACACACACACACACACACACACACACACACACACACACAC